>VMBQ01002849.1:0-33650 GCA_007657795.1 Dreissena rostriformis | reverse complement strand
TGTAGACGTACATGTATGATGGTGTTGTAGACGTACATGTATGATGGTGCTGCAGACGTACACGTATGATTGTGTTGTAGACGTACATGTATGATGATGTTGTAGACGTACATGTATGATGGTGTTGTAGACGTACATGCATGATGGTGAAGACTTATACGTATGATGGTGTTGTAGACGTACATGTATGATGATGTTGTAGACGTACACGTATGATGGTGTTGTAGACGTACATGTATGATGATGTTGTAGACGTAAATGTATGATGGTGTTGTAGACGAACATGTATGATGATGTTGTAGACGTACATGTATGATGGTGTTGTAGACGTGCATGTATGATGGTGCTGCAGACGTTCATGTATGATGGTGCTGCAGACGTACATATATGATGATGTTGTAGACGTACATGTATGATGGTGTTGTAGACGTAAATGTATGATGATGTTGTAGACGTACATGTATGATGATGTTGTAGACGTACATGTATGATGATGTTGTAGACGTACATATATGATGGTGTTGTAGACGTACATGTATGATGGTGCTGCAGACGTACACGTATGATGGTGTTGTAGACGTACATGTTTGATGATATTGTAGACGTACATGTATGATGGTGGTGTAGACGTACATGCATGATGGTGCTGCAGACGTACATGTATGATGGTGCTGCAGACGTACATGTATGATGGTGTTGTAAACGTACATGTACGATGATGTTGTAGAATGTACATGTATGATGGTGGTGTAGACATACATACATGATGGTGTTGTAGACGTACATGCATGATGGTGAAGACTTATACGTATGATGGTGTTGTAGACGTACATATTTGATGGTGTTGCAGACGTACATGTATGATGGTGCTGCAGAAGTACACGTATGATAGTGTTACAGACGTACATGTATGATGGTGTTGCAGACGTACATGTATGATGGTGCTGCAGAAGTACACGTATGATGGTGTTGCAGACGTTCATGTTTGATGGTGTAGACTTACACGTATGATGATGTTGTGGAAGTACATGTATGCTGGTCTTGGAGACGTTGTTTATGTTTCTGCTGATCTTCCTGTTGTTACCCATCATGCTGTTGTCGCTCTTCCTCATTCTCATGATGATTACTTTGATGATGATAATGACGATGGTGATTTACTGTTGCATTGAGTGCATTCATGGTATTGGATGTATTTTATCGTATTCAACCGCTTATCAATGATAATAATATATGCGTACTTGAATTAATTTAACGATCATTGAGACGTTTCGATCGTGTCAGAGAGAGCGATGTTTTCTTGATAACTAATATTTATGACTTGATTATAGCACTTTTTGATAACGCATGTTCAGTTCAATTCGTTCACAAACGTGTAAGCAATTCTTATTTATCAATTGATAAATGTGAGATTTTACATGTTTTAGTGTTTTAGTGTTTTATGGAGTATGTATTGAAAGGCGTGTACTGGTATTTTTCAAGATAATTGCATAACATCATACTGTAATTACGTTTTGCGCTAATTGAAACTGTATGAATTCAGAACCGGATTTCGCATCCACAGGAAAATAAAATATATTTCATTTGCTCAAATTCCATGTAAATTATATGCTTAATTTTGACTACAGTGTGTGTGTCCAAAAAAGGTATTTTTATGAATATTCGAGTCCGATATATTAGTAAAACATCGGATATGTGTCCTTTCTAAGATAATTGTTTGATGAGATATACAATACACGACCTTTTGGGGCACTACCTAGTCATCTTCTCAAAGCATTACAGGTGAAAACACTAAATAATATTAATGTTTATCTTATTCCATACAACGTTTGCGTAAACAAGCATGTCATCAACGGAAGCAGCAACAACTTAAATTCGCTATTCTTCTTGATCGTAATTAAGTCAGCAAACGTTCGTTTTGATAAGGAAACATCTAAATGACTCCGTTTCCGATTCAGAACATTAATTTGACCAATGAAACGACGCTTAATTAAACAGTTACACGTAGTCGGTGATTGCTTTGGCATATTACCCATAAACCCATTCTTTTTTGTCATACGTTTCGTTTTACGATTAAATGACCGTTACTACCCAGACATCATTCAGAGAGTATTTAATATTGAAGAGTACTTGCATTACTCATTAGTTTGCTCATGACTATTTTGGAAAACTAAATTGCGTTAGCCACTTTTCCGTTCCGTTGTCACTACATTATATACCGAGGGTGTGACAATGATATCGTGCAAGATGTTGGCTAACCGTTTGTCGAATGACTGGTGCGAACGATTCAAAAACTAGTCGAATTGGCACTACCGGATTGTCCTCAAACATAAGTGCATACCTAAGCCCAAAAAGGATATAGATGGATTGTGTAGAACAGCATATTTCTGTAAATTATTTAGAATGGATTGTATTCCCATTTAATCTCAGTTCGTAGACGGATCGTTAATGGCGTTAAAGGTAGTTTGTTTATCTTGATGATTTTCTGATTTCAGTGTCAACAGTTTTGCGTCCACAAATATGCACAGCACGCGCTCAACAAAACTATCAATGCTATCTATGTTCGGGACCAAAAATTAGCGTTAACACACGACTGTTCGTACTAAATCAACTGTGTTAATGGTCATATCGTTTACTCCCGCTTAACCGACGCTTTTGGTATGAATTCGAGATGACAACCTAAAGATAACTTTAATGCTCTTAACGAGCGTTCCTACAATTAAAGTGTACTTAACTGATCCAATATCCATATAAACGGTCCTGGTTTAAAAGATGATACAAACAAAAGATTCGATCTCTAAGTTGGTTACTCATCGTAAGATATTAAATCTAGAAGACCACGATTTACATGGTCGATTTAACGAAGAGGAATGGAACGTCTTGCCTATTTGTTGAGACACATTTTATACGTAGGATACATCTTTCAGAAATAGCCATAGTGATAGCTTACATATATGAATAGGACAAATTGTTTTTACTTACAATACTTTCCATAACTTTAGAAAAATAAATTAACATTTAAAATAATGTTATTATTATTACCGTTATTTGCATAGCGTAAACTTGGCCTTCTACAAACCATGTTGTAAGTTAATTATAAATTTGCATTAAGCTGGAGGTTGGTTGGTTGGTTAAACAACTTGCTTTTAAAGGACAATAAACGACCCACAGCTCAGTAAACCATTGTAACGTTTCTGATTAGTATGCTAATCAGTTTTGTTGACTTTTGTCTTCACAGAAAACATTTAAATACAAATCTGCTAATTGTGACACTTGTATGACATAAATGTCGGAATTGACATAACGTTGCGTAATCATTTCAAGTCATGGCCATAACACAATTTCAAATAGGGACACATTGCCGAAATATGTTCATAACTCGACCGTTCAATGACTGAAAAAAACAATCCTGCAATCTAGTTTACACGCATTATGAATCAATTCGTATGTAACTCATTTACAAAATCAATAGAGTAACAAAACAAATGTAGTACTTGGTGTAAAATGATTTGCTGAGACACCTCGCAATGTGTCTGCCAAGAGCGAAGACGTAACTATAATATCGGTTTCCCCAGCAGAACGGGCGGCATATCAGGCTAAAGCGAATGCAAACGAGATCGTATAAAACCTCATGAAATGGTATTCACTCTCCATAGACAAGAGGGTCTTAAATCAGTGCAAAACCCAACAAGCAAAGATCGGTTAAAAGAATTAAGAAAGTACAGCGAAAACATACACTAAAAAGCTGTAACCGAGACCATAGCAGACGGATCAAGGATTTGCCACGAAAACGTTTAAACCCGCCCATCTCTGCTTTTGTTACAGAATTATGTTATATTTGTCCATAACAACACACGTCGCTATAATTGAAAAAGACGATGCAAATCAACTCTCAATTCCAATTCTCGTTGGTGGCGGATTTCGGCCATAACGTTTAAGCTAGTTTTCCGGATTTTAGAGTGTCGCGAACACGACATCACGCCAGAACGACTAAATATACCCACCTAAACGTTAAACAATTGCGCCGATAAGACAACTTTGAAATAGCCGACCTTTCTGTTGTTCGTGCGAGTATATTTGTCGTACATTCTTCCCTGCGTCCATTCCAATAACAAAGTTCTGCATTCGCAATTCTATGGCTTCCTTCGTGTTCCCTTTGCGTGTGCCAATTTGTTTGTATCACATTTTTCCCAGAAGAAATCATATACATTTAAGAAGAATATGGCTTCTTTTATCGTGCCAAAGTATGTGACGGATGTAACCTTACACGTAGTAAACATGTTCTGGAAAGAATATTTACACTTTTATGAGAAATATATTTAGATGGATGACATACATCTATAAACAGGCTTTGAAAACATGTGTAGAATAGTTTACAGATAGTTAAATACGGACAACGATACATTTGGTCGGGTTGTTCAGTGTTTGTAAGCGTTGCAGACATTTGAACCTGAAGCCGCGTGCTCCGTTTTTTTAATTTTCAGTTTCAGTTTCAGTTTATTAGCAATCGGCAAAATATTTGCCTTTGGCAAATACAAAATACAAAAAACGTATGGCAAAGACAATCATATACATATATACTAATACAATTTTTAATGTGCATATGCAAATAAACATATTTTAATACTGTTTTAGATTTTTAGTAAGGCCATGCTTGTTAATTTAAATACATCAGAATGCATTAAGCTATATACAAATATGCGTGTTGAATGTCTAAGTACTGTATTTGCAATTCTATGATTTCTCTTTTGTCAACAAAGGTACACATGAACAACTTTCAAGCATTCTATGACTTATCTTGTGTAAGCGAAAAGAACACCAGTAGACCTTCAATCATTCTAGGACTTTTCTTTTGTCAGCAAAAGGAAAACCAGTAGACCTTCAAGCATTATATGACTTATCTTTTGTCAGCAGAAGAAAACCGATAGACCTTGAAGCATTCTTTGACTAGTCTGTGTTAAGCAGTCGTTAGTATAGACCCCATTCATTGTTTTGTAGAGTAATACATATAATTTCTCCCAAATTCGTATAATGACCTTTGCTATATGTACTATTGAAGTTTGTTCATATATCAATACATTTTGAGAATCATTTCAATTAGGATGTCGTAGTGTAACTGTGCCACTAATCTTCGACACATGCATCAGTGAAGACAAGTGCATCCCATATATCACATATTCTATTCTAAATATGTGAAGTAAATACTTATTGTTTGAAGTCAATTATTGATATGATACTGCTTTTTACAACTGTTAAATAGCACACGTTGTCACGTTGATTATATTTTACTGTATTTTAATTTTACAAATGACACTCATTTAGAACTATTTATGAACTTTTAATATCTACTGACAAAGCATATAATTATAGCGTGGTACGTTTCCTATAAGCTGTCTGCATGGTTACGTTACATAACGTAGTTTTTACAGCCAAGTACTCATATTCGCACTTGATGATACATTGTGATTGTAGACAAAAATATATAGATCGTCATGTAATTTTAAATTGAGATACAAGTCTAACGGTTATGTTTTTTAAGTTATTAATAAAACCAGCCGACAGGTCACAGGTAAAATTCATAATTACGCTATTTTTGTTTACTAATATATTAAAAAAAGGCGAATATCATGTCGCATTATTTGTTTTAGAACTTAGGCAGCAAGTTTATATATAAAAAACTGATGTTTTACACAAAGTTGGAAAACATGTGCCATTTACATATATCGTAATATAATAGCTATGTTTATTTGGATATATACAGGCGGTGTCGTTTGATTTAAAAGATCGACCACCGAGATTTATACCCATATTAAATACCATATTTAACTAATACTTTGTTATTACGAAAGGTATTCAAGCATTTACATGAGTGTTGTGAAACTATTAAATGTTTAATTTTGTGACAAACATACCATACTCAATGATTCCTAACGATTTTATTATGTTAGGTCTACATATACCAAACCAGAAAACTAACTTCTGTTTATTCAAACTATGCTTCTGCTAGTTAAGTAACATAAGTTTGTACGTGCGTCGTAAGGTACACTATGCGTTGCTAATGCGACTAACGTTCGCACAAAAAAATGCTTTTGTAAAGAAATATGCCTCTAATTGAATAACGTTTGTTGTTATAAAAGAACATGCAAACTGTTCTGTGATACAATAAAATGTGTACGACAGACAATTACATATGTGTTTCTTGTTGTATGTCTAGACAACCTTTTATTAATAATATAATAATAATTCATGAGTGCATTATAAATAACGAAATGCAAAACATTTACTAAACGAATTACAAAACCATAAAATATATGACATGGAGCCCATACCGTGGAAATATCATCTCCACACGTTTTATTATTGTATTCTCATTGAGGCAATAACAAAAAAATAGTATACAACCAGGTTTAGTACATTTCCAAAAATACTGTCAATGCCTTGACGCATGTAAACTAGAGTTAAACATCTATGACAATACGAGCTCATAACGTAAATACAAAGACCTACATCATTCGTGCACTGTTGACCGATACCGAGGAAATAACAAGCATAAAACGGATAATCGGCTACATGTTTCCAAAGAAAATTAATACAGAATGCACCACAAGCAGCGTATTGAATAGTTTTTCCCTCCGAATATAACTGAACTTATGGAAACAATTGTAAATTGTGTGTTCTCCGTAACAAACAGCTCTTCTGGATGTTTGTAGACTTATGTGTCTTCTTCATCGTTCGGTTGAATGTTCTCAAATGTTAATTTCTTTTAAAATCAATATTACGAATCAATTAATGCTTAAGTGGTATCTATCCGATTACTAATAAACCTATTTTAAACAGTTGAAATGCATTTTGGTTGATATGAGCAATACCATGTGAACAAGAGGTTTTTCAGATTTAATCTGTTAATACCTAAAGGCATATCGAACATTTAGTTTTATATTGAATTAAAAATAAACTCTGAATGGTTATTTGTGCACAATTATTTTTATTTCAATATTTTTTGATTTTGTGTCCTTTTGGTCATCAGCAATAAGAGTTAACATGCATAGAAATAAAGTTGTCGTGTCTGTCATTTCCAGAAAATACAATTAACTTTTATTAAAACATATAACTTTAAACCGTTTTTATGTCGAACATATGCAAAACTGAAAGTCATTTTAAGAAATACAAATTGTACATAAAGAGGGTATTTGTAATTATGCAAAAATAAGCAAATCAACTTAGATGCCGTAAGAAATACACACTTCTTGCATTCAAAACTTTAATACTAATTATGTCTAAAAACTTTTACATATTTATAAATACTATGCCATTTATATACATTAGCATTAAACAACGAATTTGACACATACTGATGCCAAGTAAGGTGTGTGAATTACAAATAAATTGTAAGTGCATTTCTTAACGTATTTTAAAACATGTAAATAATGCATTTTAATCTTGGCGTTGAGGCATTTAATGCATTAATTATCATTATAATGTGTAAACATATGTTACATTTCATTTTAATTTTGAGAAATTTGGATTGAATTGAATATAGGAAAGGCATTATTATTTTATACTAGCATTTACTGATTATTTCTGAAGTAAACTGTTGTCGTAACGATAATATAATATAAAGTCGCCTACATCCCTATCTGATGTGTACTTCTACAATGTAGAAGAACTCACTCAGCTATACATTTAACTGTCTACCAAGAAAAACCCGTGAAACGCATAAATGCCAGGGCTTTTTCTGTGACGCTTATAAATAAATAAAATACAATAACGGTGGAGCTTGTACGATAGTCCACGTGTTTTATGAAACATATGAATGCAGTTTCCAAGAATTTCAGAAGAAAGGTACTGTCGTTCATGGAACACTTATCCTTCAGTTAACCATTAAATGTATGTTTAAAATACATTTACTGAGAAACTGTACGCTAGTCAATTTGTACATAAAATAGACCTACAGTTTCCAAGAACTTCAGACGGATCGGTTATGTCATTCAATGAACTATTAGCCTTCTGTTAACCCTTTAATGTCTGTAGATCGTATGACTGCACTGTAAATTACACAGACACAAAAGTTAGGTTAATTGCTTGTTTTTTTTTTACTGTTTTCAAGAGAATGAACGAGTATATAGAATTGACTTTTGAGAGTATATTTTGGAATTATCGTTGCTACTTGTAAGTGGCTGTTTATGCCTGTTTTAAACTTCTAAGATCAGAAGTATTGCAACACGCAAGATGTGTCAGTAAATCCTACCTTTAACTCGACAGCCTTGAAGTGGTATGAACTGATGACATTTGTTTACTAAACAATTATAATCTTACTATAACCTGTACATTTATCTTGAAGCCATCCATATATGCCTTATGTTTCTCAGTTTCATGGTTGTTCATTAACCTTTTCATAGTCAAAACCAGCTTAACACTTTTCTCATTCTGCCATTGCTTTGTAGCCATGCTTTTGTTTTTAAATTAGGTGCCATTTTATTTCATTGCTATGATAATATTGTAACAAAATGTTTTCTCAGTCAAATGGCCAGTCGTGTTTGGCCGTTAAGATCCATCATTATGCCAATAAATTACCATATTTCTGGTCACTGTCCTGACCTTGTTTGGAAAACAATCCGTTTGACGATATTGTGAAATCGCATTCAGTTGAGCTTAAGTCGTGAGTCGGAGCCAACGTAACATTATATTTGTGAATATTTCATTTTGAAGTCAAAACCAGTAAGTCAATATTTATTATAACAACTTTATTGTAAGTAGCCAGAATAAGTATAACTGTATACATAGTGTTACACTATGATTGTGTTAGCTTTCATACAACTGCCTCTATAATTGGCATGTGTTGTGACCGACTAACTTTGTTCAAGGGTAAAACTCGAACTTACTATAATTACCGAAACGCTTGCGCTTACATTTAATCTAAATTTAGCTATTTAATTTATGTAATGTATGTGCCAATGATGTAAATTCTATTAAATATTCAACTTAATATATTGCTGTTTGAACATCAATTACAAAACAAATACAGTGTAATTTAAAACCAGATGCACGTAACAGTATTTCTACAAGCAAATCATTCTCTGATTAGCAGTTCGAGCACAGTTTTGCCTGTGATGTTACAATACGCTTTAGAAAGATTCCGCTAGTTTCTGAACTGAGTCATCAGGGGGTCCATCTTCTCCAAGGTTGACCATGTCTTTCTGTATGCTGATGTGCGTTGCTGTAGTTAGCGGCTTTTTCACAAGGTATGATAGCTAGCCCTAAGATCAACCTTCCTCCTTTTTTCAGCAGGGTTTGGGACCGTCCTTGTCTGAGTAGCATTAAACAACAAGCAAAATAAAATTACAAAATTGATATGCTTAACAATCTAAAGGCGTTTTGCGCACTATATATGTTCACCGTTTGCAACAATCTTATATTGAGGATGCACGTCTTTACTTACTTAACGTATAGAACCATTTAAATATTCGAATAACGTATGTAAAAGCCAAAAAATGCTTAACATATACAATAAAGGATGGGCATTAAATTGTGTGACAACATCGTTTGTTTTACGTTGGTGATATTTATTATGTTCATTCGATTTGTTTCGCAACAAAAAAACAGAACTCGACGGGGAAATATAATTATACGTTAATGATGCTTTAATTCAATGTAATGCCTTACCATTTAAGAATTCACAACACATTGATAGACCTCAATCCCTCGGCCAGGATATTTAACATCGTAAATGAAAATCGTAATGTATGTTTAACATTATTGTACAGGCCAAGAATTAAATCCAAACTGCCATCACGCATTACATGGCAAGCCTATATGGAAACTCCAATGAATAACCCCTTTCACGCATTAGATATAAGACTCAACTAAAATGTTTACTCTTTATTAAAGGACCTTGTTACATATAATTAGAAAAAAATGGTTCTGGAATATAATGTCTCGACTCCAAGCAGCACGGGCCACCTGCTAACATGACAAGCCCAAACTAACTGCAAATAACTAACTGCACAAATAAATTGTATATGAGTGCTGACTCCGGGTGACGGCCATCAGCACTTCCAACAAAATCATATTTTCCCCAAAAATGTGCCAGATAAAAAGCGTCCATCCGGAACTGATTGCCCAGGAACTGTAATCTTCAAGCGACTGTCGAAGAACCCGAGCCGTACAACTGCACCATAAAAAGTGGAGTCGTGACCGACCTCAATCCGACGTTTGGTTCTTCTGCTTCTCCACCGCAAACTGAAAAAGACAACTCAAACCAGCAGAATATGTAGGTTACTAAGGGCCGATTCTAGTACCCAAAACAAACAGTTCCCTTTTATGTTGGTACAATTAATGTGGACAGGCAAATAAACCTAAAGCTTGCGTTGAAAATATTAACTTTATCTACACTAAGCCTAACCAATTTTTAACTATATAACGTGCACATTAAAGTGTGACAGAACAGATATTTTGAAATAACCAAATCCATGGGTTGGGAGGGAGGGGATAAAAATTTCGAGACCATATTATTTTGGACTATTAAACACTAGTAGTTCATCTGAACGTCTATTAAACCAGTGCACATGCAACACAGATCACTCTTAAACTGGAATTGGAAATGCAGTCTTATGTTATAAGACCCTCGTTTCGTTACTTTATACTTCAATAAAAGTATTTCATTTAACACACAACAATAATTGTTGTCAATATGTGTATCGCTACATCAAGACAAAAACAAAACAGCTAAACAACTGGCAGATAAACAGGTATAAGACAGCACTTACCCCATGTTACGCTAAGTTCATACTTAATGTATAAGATAGAACTTAAATACGCCCTTATTATTCGCATTAATTGATTTTAATTTCAAATTGCAAGATTGAAGTTTTAATGAATGTACTAAAACATTGCAATTACATGTATGAATTTGGGATTGTATTTCCATTTATATTAAGAGAACGTGTTATATTTTGTCGAGGCCAACACGATTTGATTTATCAGCAATTAAATGTAAATGTTGTTAAGTTTAAAACGTATAATTGTTGGTTTGTATATCAGCCTTGCCATATTCCTTCATTTAGTGGAATCATCGGCATATTATGTCGTCGTGTTATTGCTATGTTGAGCACATCCTTGCCGTACCATCTGGAGAGAGGAATATCCCTCTTGTAGTTTTACCTTTCTGAACACCGTATTTGATATATAACGTTACAGATTGTTTGTTGTGAATTTGTACGAGTTTTTTTTTCCAGTAAACTAGAGATTGAAGCGTATAAAAACATGTAGCTGTTTTAAAGTCAGGATTGTTTTCTTCGTTGTCAATTATGTCGATTGTTTTTTTAAGGTTATATATACAAACCCAGAAAGTTTGCTATTGTTAATTTACACTACGTGTCTTGTTATTTAGATAACATAATCGGTGCATGCATGTCTTAAGGCGAGTTTGCGAATTACGCTAAAAAAATATTAATTGAACTTGTACAAAAACAACAAAACTGAATTTGTGAAAAAAATATAAAATTTGAATATGCCACATATGGACATTAATCCAATCGATATTAATTAAACCTTAATTGTTTGTATGTCTAGACACATTTTAATAAATATTAGGATATGCAAAAAATGTTAATAGAAGAAAACTAAAACCATTAAATATGTAAGAATTGAACCCATATTTCAAAACGTACATCTCTAGACAGTTTAATCTTTCTTTATTGCTGCTGTTTGTCCTAGTACTCAGCCATGTTACTGCGCTTATTTATAATATATACATAAAAAGCATTAAACCAGGTCCAATGACATTACCGACAACACAACAGTAAACCCATTAAATATGTGAGAACCGATCCCTAATCTTGGAAAGCGCATCTGAAGACTGTTGTATATTCGTTTTTTGCAGTTGTTTGTCTAGAATTGATGAACGTTTTTTGCTCATCTAATATAATCTCGTATACTCTCCTCAATGCAATTACATTAAATATAATTATATAAACAAGAGTCTTCAGTTAAAAAGGATAACAGCACATGGCTTCAAGGCTTCGACACAAAGTCTTCCAACAGTTCTTCAAATTTGATAGATACCGTGGAGATGATTTTGATAGTTTGGATGATCGGCTAAACTACAAAGAAGAAATTGGAATACGGATGCTCTTCAACCAACACACACAAATGGATCAATTTTGATGCAATTTGCCTCTTAATATTACCGAGTGTTCATGGTATCAATTTGTTTAAATTTTCCAAAACAAACCGCTTTGAAAGGTTAGGTTCTTTTATCATTATATAACAATATAGCACACACAACTTACCATGACAAAACAAATCGATTATCATAAATGCACAAGTAAGTTTTATCAGACGTAACATTGAAAATGCTTCAAATGAATATATATTATTTATTAGCATTAATAGCATTATATGTTGGAATATTTTAAAACACCTAATGGATAAAATGTATTGTTTATCCTATGTTCCAAGCAGTACTAAAACAAGCGTCTACAAACAGGGCACTTTCGTGAAAACTTCCACTTATTTAAACATAATACATTAAAATTAAATCACAGAATGATTCATCGATGTGCTCCTTAAAGACAAATGGTGAATCTGCAAAAATGCATAGAGAAGCAAGAAATCATTTCCACTTTGCTAAATATCTGACAAGAATATGATACATGTCATGTTATTTCTTTTGCGGTTAACCACACCGTCGCTTGTTCGCGTGTCAATTCGTAGGAGTGCGGTTTTCAGAAAATAAAAACCATTTCCATCAAAGATCCGTGGTTTTCATACTTAAGTAACTACATTATGTTAACAAGCACTTTAAACATAAACATGTTCATTCTTCACGAGATGTACAGTGATTTTAAGAAGCAGCTTTTTGTCAATTCGTCTATTGGACAACGATATAAATGCTGTATGGCTTCCTCTCAACACAATAGCAAGCAAAAACGGTTCAGAATTGACTAATCCCGGAGAGCGGCAGAGTTTGTAAAACCCCACTCATCTCTTAGTACCCACATCGCTGGCCCTTTGCCATACACTCAACACTAACAATGTTGTTTCATTCAAATAATAACGGTTTATATGATATACGATTTTGAAATGATTATAAAAGGGTCAGTGGTGTCTGTACCATCAGATTAGTAGGTTGTTTTACCAAAAGCTAAATTATTCCGGTAAACGTCTATTAGAAAGGTAAATGTACAAAATATTGCATATTACATTTTTATTTTGCATCTCGCATCGGTTTTGTACGCTTAAAGAATATCATGCACGACTGTGATGATGTTTAATAATGTAATATAATGTGTGTTATAAAACCCGTATTTATTTTGACCTTGCAGTCAAGGATAACCCATGAAAGTGCAAGCACTTATTTCTAATGGGGTCCTTTTGTTTTTTTGCTGAAGAGACAGTGGGTATAAGAGACAGTTTTTGAGATACAAGGAATCCGGGTGCGATACCCTAGCTCCTTGCGAATAGATCCTTTGGTTCTTTTACGTTCTCAGTGTATAGCACCAATACACACGATAATTACCTGGGTTTCATACCAGTGCATCTCTTGTTGGGTGGGAAAGACTTGAAGCATTTCTGAAATTTCCAGTGCCCTTGCCAGGAATTGAACCCACGACCGCTGGAATGGTAGACCAGTGTTTTACCACTCGACTACCGACCACCCGACATCTTGTCGCAAAGGTGTACAATTGTATAACGTGATGGCGTTTTTCCCTTTTAGTACCAACGTCCACAAGGTCGTATCAAAAATGTATTGTAATTTTGCACAACGGCTTTGTTGAGTCAAACTGTGTCTTATTTTAAACTGACATTTTTTGCCTTTTATGTTTGACAAGCTTGAGCAAAACATACATTAAATAATAAGGATGCTTGCATTGTATTTTACATCAAATACTTCACCCGTTAGCGCATAGTACATATATAGACATTACTATACAAACTCGTTATTATTGCGCCAATTTGACTGCGTATATAGAATGCTAATCGGTAATTTAAAGGTGTTAATTATGAATGATTTACACACGCTTCGTGTGTATTAACATCCCGCTGTTCTGTTGTTAAATAGGCACGTTATTGAACTTAACAGAAGTTTAATTGATATCAAAACATATCGAGACGATGGTTGACATTTCATGTAATAGTAATATCACATAAAAAAGCAAAGATCAGCTCAACCTATGACACTTCAAATACTGTTTTAAGTTCAAAATAGCTCATAAAAGCACATGGGCACCCTGTTTGTGTTTTAATTAACGCCTTTGATTATGTGATTCTCCGAATAAACGATGGGTGGGGACCCAATAACAGTTTATGTCGCCTTTGATGTGGTATTTTAATGATCGTGTTATGACAAACTAGACAGGTTTAACGTGCAATTCTTTGAGTGCGTTTTACAATCGACGTTAACGCGCGTAAAACTGATTTACTGCCTATAATTATTAGTTGCTTATATGTCATGTATTACAAGGGAAAAGCATGTAATAAAAACATGAACGTGTTCCTTATTCAGAATTTACGAGTCGTGCACTTGATGAATTGAATTTTGTTTAAGTTTAAAAAGGTTTATGATGTTAAAAATAATCTCAACAACACACAGTTTGCCTTCCTTACAGGAAAACATTATTGTCAATTTAGAGTAAATAATGGTAATGACCTGACTGATGTAGATATGTCTATTGTCAAGGGCGAAGCATGTACCTGCAATGATCCATCCAGTACAAGGTGGTAGTCAACAGAGTTTACCGCCAAAAATAGTTGTTTTGTCCAAATAAGAGCATTGACACAGAACAAGTTTCACTTTTTTCTTATATATTTCGCCTTAATAGGCTTTTTTTAAAGTTTGTTTTTACAAATTGACTTCATTTTCGTTATGTTTCTCAACATATAAGAGCAAATAACTATATATATTAGCGAGGAGAAAATACCTCCCTGGACCAAATAATAATACAAATCTGCCTTGACAAAAGAGCAGTACATACCGGCCTTGAAAAAAGAAGAGTTAATACCTGCATTGACCGAAGAGGAGCAAATACCTGCATTGAACAAACAAAGCAAATACCTGTCTTGACCAAAGAGGAGCTACTGCATGCCCTTACCAAAGAGAAGCTAATACCTTCATTGACCAAAGAGAAGCAATCACCTGCATTGACAAAAAGAGCGAAAACCTACAATACATATAAGTCAATTTAAAAACAACATGTTTGCCAACAATTGAGTGACTCTTTGATCACTTTGTTTTTGTCTTCAAGAAACAATTATACACGCAGTTCGGACATTTTCAATTTAAAATATATAATTGCTGAAATGAAAATTTAAGTAGAAATTCTTTCAAAGTCCATATTTAAACGGCACTAAAATAGCAATTTAAATTAAACCACGCGTAACTAAACATCATCTACCTAGATTTAACACGGTTCTCTTCACTCAAGAAATCATCACTTAATGAGTGTATGTGTGTTATCAGTAAATATGATTATTATAAGCACTTGTATTGATGGGTTTACATCAAAGGTAGTACAATCTTATTAAGATTGATGTGTCATGTAAAATATTTGAGCACCTTCGTGCATTGTGCGTGTTTTCAATCCGCAACTCCCACGTCTTTGTACACTTACTTTACAATAAGCAAAGCCCAGAGCGATTAAGAGGGAATAATTGCGATTGAAAGAACGCAATTTTAATCCGAAGTATGACCGAAATCCGGAATTAAAGGATTTCCGGTTTTGGGTAGATTTGTTTATGTATGTTTATATAAGAAAAAATCGGGACCGTACAAAATGTCCTGTTAAGACAGGATTTCTGTTCAGAAAGAATCCGTTTAAAATTCGTTTCACTGTATCTACATTGACAAATAAAGAACAAATACCCACATTTACTAAAGAGGGGCCAATTCCTGCATTGACCATAAAAGGGCAGATTCCTTCCTCGATCAAACAATACAAAATATTCGCCTAGATCAAGGGAAGCAAATACCAACATTAACCAGGAATGAACAAATGTCTGACTTGACTTAAGAGGAGCAAATATCTGTCCTGGTCAAAGTAGAGCAAATACATACCCTGATCAAAGAAGAAGACATATTTACATCGACAGAACAGAAGCGAAAGTCTGCATTTAGAAAAGAGGATTAAAATCCAGCCATGCACAAAGAGGAGCAAATACCAGCCATGCACAACGAGGAGCAAATACCAGCCATGAACAAAGAGGAGCAAATAACAGCTTTGAACAAAGAGGTGCAAATACCAGCCATGAACAAAGAGGAGCAAATACCAGCCTTGAAAAAAGAGGAGAAAATACCAGCCCTAAACAAAGAGGAGCATATAACAGCCATGAATAAAGAAGAGCAAATATCAGCCATGAACAAAGAGGAGAAAATACCAGCCATGAACAATGATTAGCACAAACCAGTCATGAGCAATGAGGAGCAAATACCAGCCACGAACAAAGAGGAAAAAATACCAGCCACGAACAAAGAGGATCAAATACCAGCCATGAACAAAGAGGAGCAAATATCAGCCATGAACAAAGAGGAGAAAATACCAGCCATGAACAATGATTAGCAAAAACCAGACATGAGCAATGAGGAGCAAATACCAGCCATGAAAAAAGAGGAGTGACTACCTTCAATGAACAAAGAGGATCAATTACCTGCTCTGACCAAAGAGGTAAAATATATGCCCTGACAAAAGAATAAGAAATCATGCCATACCACAGATTAGCAAATACCTGCATTTTCCAAATAGGAGCAAATACAGCCATTAACCAAAGAGGAGCAAGGAAAAACAAATACCTGCCTTGACAATAACAAAAAACTGCCTTGACTAAAGAAAAACAACACGTACTTGCCTTGACAAAGAAAAAATTGGACCACATCTTAACTGTTTGATTGATTTTTAAGATGTTTTCGCCGTTTTCAACACTATTTCAGTCATATCACGGAGGTCAGTTTAACAACTCATACCTGTATTGTGTAAGCTTGTTTACTAAGTGCTCATGATAATGCCAGTAACTGATAACTGCAATACTATAATCAGAGTTAGGGGGAGGGGGGAAAGGCCGTTTCAAGAATTTCATGACCAATGCCCACACATGTGGCTGAGTCATATACTGACATTTTTATGTTGTTATGTGGTTGCCTAACTAGAAGTTGCCAGTAACTGACAACTGCTATACTTAAATCAGAGTAATGGGGAAGAATGGCCGAATAAAGACCAATGCCCACACATGTGGCTGAGTCACATATTGACTTTATTATGTTATGTTGTAATGTGTTTGCCTAACTAGACGTTGCATTTCCGACCTGGACACACTCCCACACAGGATACAGCCTCGTGCTCGACTGTCATTCACAGTCGTCTGCACACAGCCACCTGACAGCAATAACGACCCATAGTTAACAAACGAAAAGCCACTAATAGTATTCTCTTCAATTGTTAAAAGTTTGACGGGACCAAAGTGCGCAAGTTTATGATGAACTCGTTTAAATCTCTGTAAATGTTATATGCATGGATTTGCGGTGGGGAAGACCTTTGACTTTCTATCTTCATGCCTTAATTACGATTATATAAACGCGCTATGACCTTTTGATAATACTGGGGCACACAATTGTTCATTCATTCTAGTCACCTGCGCATAAGACACGTTGATAAATATGGTTTTATCGCTTTGCTCGAATCTCACACGATAAAGACGTTTAAACTTTAGAGTATTCATCAAAATACCGAATATGATCCTGGCTCCTAACTTATATGAGCAAATTGAAGAATAATATAGAACTATAAATGCTATGTTTGCAAGCATAAGAGTATATTTCGATTAAACCGTCGATATGCACCTTTTACACTGTTATTGCATTTAAAACTGATTCTTATTCCGGGATCAAAGGAGTCACAATATGTGGTCAATTTCCTTGTTTAACGTCATCTTTGTAATGTGTTTATTTTGTGTTATATATATTTCCCAGACAAACGACGTTACGTCTCGGTTTGACGTTGACGGAAGTTCCTGTGTTTATGGTTATGTTTATACTGTTGATGATGGCGATTGTCGAAACATGTTTATTATTTAAGAAATTGAAATAAACAAAAACGTAAAGTGTTTGCATGGTATATTTTATTCAATTCTAAACGTCATCGTTAATTCTATCATATTTGCATTGTGAGTTTTACTTTGTTTTTGTTTTTAAAGAATCACTGATGTGTTTAATATGTATTTTCTATTGAGATGATGAAGTGTATCAAGTGGACAGCATATACCAAAACACTTTTGTGCAACTTGTTCAGGGAATGCGAGGAAAATAGCGAACTAAAAAATAAACAAACACACAATTTAGTTTTTAATAAAAAAAAAAATTACCAGTACTAAGATTCATTTTTTTATGGGTGGCGTCTCTTTGTGTTTCTTAAGTACATTGCAACAATATTAGGAAAAACTCTTCAATTCAACTTTGAATGAAAAAAATAGAGTGGCGTCTTGTGTACACAAATACCGCCTTTTCGTTTTTACCTTCACACAGTTTTGGCCTTCTGCAGTGATAACTTCATACACTCACATTGGCCTTATTAGTTGTGTTTTTTTTTTGCTACAGGTAAAGTTACTGTAATTTCTAATTTCGACACCCACTTGTTATAAGAGAAACACTATTTCTAAAAGAAATGTTCACCTTCTATTTGAAGCGGGTCATTATGATTCGACGCCAACACATAGTGAATGCCTGTACTGTTGCCATCGATCAAAAACAGTTATTCTTAATTATAATGGTGTGGTAAAGTAATAGAAAATATCGAATGAGCGACCCCACCTTTGTTTAACGTTCCCACCCAGTCATTAAAAGGTGATCAGAAGTATGCAATGTTCTCTCCTTCTGCACCACTGTAACCTTACCATCAATAACAGGTATTGGCAAACATATACTTTGTGAAAACCGTGAAGAATATAGGTTCGATCGTTGATGAAAGCGATGTTCAATCAAAGTTATAATTATCAGCTCTTTAGTATCTGAGAATTTTCGTTGCGATGTTATTATTTTCTTTTGATTTGATAGACTAGATTATGAATGATGACGACTTGATGTTATTATGTTCTTTTGATATGATAGACTAGATTATACATGATGACGACTTCGACAAATGTCCCTGAGTGCTGCATAATGTTTATGTAATTACATTTAAAAGGACATAAACAGAGATTCGTTTTTTGTTGTACATGTATTTATCAAAATAAAACGTCCATAATTATGTTTGATTTCAATGACAAACGTATATCTCGAGTATTTTCTCTTTTGTTGTTTGTTTCTTTTCTCTTCTGATATCGTGTTAAATTATTTAAATTGGTACTTTTCTCTCTTACATTGCATAAAGCTCTCACGTGTAATTATGTAATCAAAGGATATAGAAAGGCGTTAATTGATAATAGAAATAGAAATACAATATGTATGGATAGAAAAAAAATGATTCTGTATTACCATAGTAAAACATAGCTTTAAAAAAGTAAAAGTAGACATACAACTTTGAAACTTACATTAAAAAATACGACTGTTTTAAGAATACTATACAGGACATGCTACTATAATGAATGACCGGTTTGTAACTGCGATCTGTTGACAACTAACGGACTTCAATATAAAACCAGATCGATACACCACAAGACACAGTAGTTTTTAAAGCGGACGTGAAGTCAATGCATCATTCATAGAATTTGATCAATGAAACCTTGTTTGCGACAATGAACGCTATACTCATACGTGTTTAGTTCGAAACTAAATCACATTACGAACGCCAATGAGGGATACATAGCATTTGAATATCAAGGTTTGAATCTACTTGATGAAACGGAGAACAGCTCAGCTTTTTCATGCAAAGTTCCACTTCATTAATCCACCGCCACAAAGTTTCTAGATGAAACATTAGATTGGAATAATATGATTCGTTGGATTTGAAACCAAATACTGACTATCAACGAACGTATTTAATGGTGGCTCTCATTTGTATGCCCAATAAGTAAAGCAGACATCGCTTTATTGTTAACTGTCATGAAACGAAACAGATTGTTAACGTTGATTATGATTTACTGACTCCGTGTCACATATGGAGGTGTTGTGAAGTATCAAATTCGCGGACAATACATTAAACAATGAATATACAAATTACATAGATTTACAGGATACGTTTAGACTACGACTGAATACAGTTCTGCGTTTAACCCCGGCGACGCTACCAATGCAGACACAACGCGTGTTCAATGCTCCAATAGACTGTTCACATATAGATCGGAAAGCTTCGTAAATATTCGTGGAAAAAAGTTAAGTGGGTACCATTTGACTTTTTCAGGCAGTCAATTTTTTAAGCCATGATTTTAAAAAAAAATTGCGTCTGATTCAAATCATTAAATACGCACTGGCTGCTGGTAGCCCTGTTGAAAATATTCATATATCGACCCTTAACACGCCCATCCGAGTGGGTTATTATATTCATTGTTAAAAGGTTCACTATTTCGTCTATCAGAATTATTTCTTAGACAACAAGGCTGGCTTCGGGTAAATACGGGGAATACCTATATTATTTTATAAATACACATGTCCACGTGAATACATACTTTATCTAGATTTGAAAATGTAGGTCGTTATTAATAAATCAAAGAAATTAATTTTTCATGTTTTATAATAGTTTTCACGAACAATAAAGTATAGTTTAACTTAATGTTATATGTCAGGTGTATAAGCTTATTAAATTGAGCGATGTAATGTAGGCATTTGAGCTCAGAATGAACTATTTTAAACCTTTACAAGTAATTCGAATTTGGGGTTGGCCAGAGACAGTAATAAGTTATTACTGTTTCTGGCCAACCCCAAATTCGAATTGCTTGTAAAATCAACATTAAGTATCAGCTTATATAATATTGCCAATTTATATATATATAGTGCTGAGAAATACATAATAGACACTTAATCATTTACTCTTAATATTCCTTTTTCTATTATGAATCTACCTCACTTTTCATTTACGAATACTTTATGTGTAATGTTTATCTATTGTCGTAATAGTTAGCTCTGTAATGCTACATACTTTGTTGTATTTTGTGTTGACTTTGTACTTCTCCATGTCGATATTATTTATGCTTTGAAATTGTATAATATTTATGTGATACATTTTGGAAGTGGACTTGAACTTGGTTGCAGCTGACAAGCCGCTGATTTGTCTGATCTAAATAAAGTTTAGAACTGATGTGTAATTTTCGCCGATTTGTTGATTTTTGTAAAGAATGTAAATAATATCTGATGGTATGCCGTTAACTATTAAAATGAGTTGCATGTGAAAGAAGACGTGCTTGTTGGAAGTCTTATAACTGGGCAGCCTTTCTGTTTGTAGAAAGTTTTCATTTTGAAAAGAAATTAAGCGAGGGAACCACAATACGCAGAAGCTCTCTCATGTGCGTTGCTTATGCATAAATCTAATTTAACCATCAGTTGCTGTCCTCAGCCATTTGTAATTCGGCATCTGAGAAATAGTTGCGAACTATTATAATAGCAAGCCTTTCTGTGCGATTTGGAACTATTTGACGATATTAGGTATGAAATGGTCTAACACGTTGTCCTACACTATTTCTTTACCATCCAATACTATTTTGTAATGTTAGATTAAACATAGTACCGATAATTTTGTTTAAACCCAATTAAGACCGCTGAGTGCTGTCTAAAAATAATATAATTCGTGACTGTTTCAATAACCTTTTTAGAAAACAACAACAAAAACAAGAACAACAAAACAAATTACGAGCAATTGTTGGTAAGGTAACAACATATAAAATGTGTAATTATCTATCTTCATGTATAATGTATTTTATCCAAGTTAAACTTAATTTGAATAGTGCTAAATCCACACAATTGGCCTTCTTTTGTAACAAGCAATTTGTAATCGACCTTGCTCATTTTACAAACACAATTGACCTTATCATTGAGTTAACTGTGATATTTTAGACATGTAGTTTAAGACAACAAGCGAAGACTTTTCAAACTAATCGACAACATTTGAAGTTGATAACTAGACTTTTAAACTTAGACAATATTTTACAAAACTCCACCATCAATAGTATACAGAGTTGAATAACAAATGTATTTATAATATAGTGATGATATAAAATAATACGATAATGATATAAGGTAATATAAAATAATATGATATAGTTGCGTTTGTTATTTTTCATGAATAAAATTGTAAAACGTCTGTAAATTTTTTAATTTGGTTTTGTTTTGGATGGATGATTATGAAGTTTTTGCAATGCATACATCAACTGACTAAGAGCTTTTTTGCTGAAAAACAAAACAACATTAAATGAATAATTGAATAAGAAATCGTTAATCGAGCCCCCTAATGAACTCGTGGAAAAGGGTGTCTTCAAGAAAAAAATCTCTCAAAACTAAGGTTTGGACTATAAGGTATTATACCAAAAAAAACGTGTCTTAAAAGAAAGATTCGAGTTCAAATTACACGGTTAATTGGCTAATGAAGGCAAAC
Organism: Dreissena rostriformis; assembly: GCA_007657795.1. NCBI lineage: Eukaryota > Metazoa > Mollusca > Bivalvia > Myida > Dreissenidae > Dreissena > Dreissena rostriformis. The sequence continues at coordinate 11,145 of VMBQ01002849.1, read as the reverse complement.
TATTTTTGTTGCCAGAAAACAGACATCGGTAAAGCAAACAATTTCAAGTTATAATGACGTTAAACGGTAACAAGAATACTAATTTGTGGTAAGGAGGATTTATCTTCTGGGTACGCTTGATGAGAAACAATAAACTGATATCAAACCACGAAAAAAGAAACAAGGGGACTTCACAATCGTACCGTCTCTCTTCAATTTAATGACAAGAAAATTATTGTTCTGATCAACAATTACGTATTATAATTTCGTTTAATATCTCCACTTGATTATTTGCGCCCATTTAAACAGGTGTCTTTTGTGTGCTCACCACGATGATAGTTAGGAAGAAATCTCGATGGATTTGTACCCGGGCTATATCGGTCACCTTCCATAGGCTGGTATAATGGGTCTATTTTATTCACGCATGCGGTCCCGTTCGGGGTCTTGAGGCACGCAATTTGTTTCAGACAAGCGGTATAGAAAGCGTTCCAAATAAAGCGTATCTGTATGCAGTGTCGCTGTTGTCACACAATTATTTTCCACAACTCTGATTGAATGATCTGGCGGCCACAATTTCTGATGAAAGAAAGGTCACCCAAAGTAAACATAGTAATTTCGTTACGAGTACAATCCTCCAACAAAACTTCACTGTATTATTGCATTTTTTCCGACTCACAAGAATGTCCCAATATTCATAAGATTGGAAGAAATATTGGCCTTTTTGTGAAAGTAACAATTAAAAGGCTATGTGTCGTATGAACGCTGTTATTTATAAAGCAAAGTATCTAACGTTCTTTTCTATATTGCAAGATCGCAATGTCTGTTCAAACATTATCGAAGGTAAATTCTCATGTTGTACAGCGGAAGTCGACATGCTTATGTCAATGAACGCGGACAACCCAATAGCAAAAGCTTTAAAGAACATATCAAGGAACGGTCTGAATGAAAAAATCCACTACAATTGTAGAAAAATCATTCGATAAACAATTAGGCAACTAGAAAGTTAAATATAAACCAGGCAAAAATGTAACGCATTTCTTTTCAACATAAGTGCATATAATTGAAGTGTATATAACATTACCAATATTTATAATAGAACAACGGGACCATTGATACCATTGAGGTAGATAAATATTAATTTTTACCGACGTGATACATTTCTACTTCTCGATATTCAGCTATTTATATTTTTACAGAGAGAGTGATTACACTGGGGGCTGACGACGTCAAAGCGTTGTCCGTTTCTCTACGACGTCGGGAATATGTTTTACTACGAAACATTGTGGCAATACACATGCCATTGAAGTGCAGATACAGTCCTTCGTTGAATAACCTATACATTATATTTGTAGTTCTTTGCACAACCAATACATACTCAGTGCAATACCTAAACATAAAGCGACTTGTAATTTCATTCCAAACAAAGCATTTGAATGATTAAAATATATGTTCGTTACCTGTTTTGTACTTAAACATGTTTACTGTACAGTGTATCAAAGTAACATGTAGTTTCATTTAAGTTAAATTACTCTAATTGGCTATTTTAACAGAATATTCACCTAATGCATAACTTTAAATCAATATCTTTCGATTTTAGCTCAAAATCAATGTACCGGTTGCAGCAACTACGCGCATTTGTAATTAGTTTGTTATTGAAAATAAGTACCTACCATTACTGGATGTTCTGTTCTCTAATCCATAAATACCAGAAAAGATGAAACTCGCCCGATTAAGTAGTGTATTGACACAATGTTTCGTAGTAAAACATATACCCGACGTCGTAGAGAAACGGACTACGATTTGACGTCGTCAGCCCCCAGTGGATTACGTGCGTAAGAATTTTGCTAGTTTGTGAATACTGATTTTAAAATAACGGCTTTCGGTGCAAGTGGGACTGGATCAAAAAACGACTTAAGTCGAGGAATTGGAAGTGGTGTGTTATTACTTGTTTATTAAAATTGTCTCTCATTAACAGGTAACAGTGTCATTTGTTGGATATGATTCTCAAAATAGAATGTTGTTAACAATGTAAAATTGAACAAGTGCCGGTACACCCATTACGTGTAAAATTACTTTATTCAATTGCCATGAATGTTGTAGTTTTCAGCAGTCACATCTTTTATTTACATCACGTATGTCATAACTTTTGTTTTCTGATAAAACACCTTGTCTTTATTTAGCCTTTGATAACCGCGCCTCTTCCTGGCCATATAAGTAACCCAGACGATAAAAACAATATGTGTGATGTGGCTCGTGCTTTTGTGTTGCCATTAATAAAGGGCCGCTTGCTGCAATAAGGTTTCTTTCCTGCCGTAGCTGCTTAAGTTTTTCTTTATGTTTGTTACCGAAACTTAACAATTATTAAGTTGCTTTTATACACTAAACTATACATTTGCTTATTTTTTTTATAATAGTACACCGGTAACATTCAAAGCTACGATTGTAATAATAGTCGAAACTTTTTGTTTCAGCCCGTCATTGTATTAGAAGGATTGCATACATTAAGACACGTACACTTTTTTGTTTAAGAAAACACGAACCTACATTGCGATCGCATTTGTTGGTACTACATTCAGGATAAAGACATGTTGATAATGTTCCTGTCTGCTATTTAGAGCACAGCTACAAGCAATACGTATTGACTATTTTATACATTTATTCCCACTTTAATACCTTCATTATTGGGTCATATAATGTTGAGGGAAAATTATCAGATAATCAGAACAGAACATAATTGTATAACAAATAAACATTACAATTTCTAATGTTAAGCAAAATGATAATACCAAATACATAAATATAGTGGTTATTCAAACTGCAGTATTCAACAACATTGCTTGACATACAGTGAAAGTCAATCGATTGCTCGGTAATTCTATTTAGTTATTGTTGGTTTAAAAAAAAGGCCTCAACAAAGAAGTTCTAAGAAAGATTTTTTTTCTTTAATTTCTGCTTACTTTAAATTAAGAACAAAACATAAAATTTGATATTTTAACAATTCTATACACCATGAAGTCAACCATAATTGTTTATTATCAAACTGTGTCATAGCTTCAGGTTTTCTCATATGTAACCTTAAAACATCGACACAGGATACCAACATAATAGGCGATATCCTGATAGTGTGCATTTTTTATGAAAATGATTAATTAATATGACTGGAATACTTTCTTTTACTTTTTTGTACATTGCATCTTCTTAGGTTTCGAATATCAGGTCTTTTGAAATTATATTTATGCATATGCTCCTCTGTTCTTTATCAAGGTTGTATAAGTTTTTACTATGATATGTTATATTATATTATACCTTACTGGTACTAGAATATTTACTAGTATATTTTGTATGCAAATATGATGATTTCGTAAATACAGTCTTGAACATATAACTGATATAGTTTTCAGTGAAATTAATGTCAGCTAAGAACATTTAATCTTACGACAATTTAATATACATTGAATTGTATTACATTTACAGAGATTGTAATACGTTGTAAACATCAAGCTCACGTGTAACGTACCCACAAACATCTAAATTATTTTGTGTGTAGGTGTGGTGGATTAACAACTAAGATCTTGGAATACAACATCATGAATTTGTTTTGTTTTGTGAGAACACTATGTTAGTGTGTGATTCTATCAAACAACAAGCGTTGTCTGAAATTAATAGTAGGGATTATCTATTAGCTTAGACCGTTCGCACCAACGTTATAACAGAAACAACAACACAATGCTGACAAAGCTGTTTCCACATGAACAACATTCCACACTGCGGAACAGTAAAACACTCAATAGCAGACTTACAGGTGTTCAACTATGCACTATCGTCAGAGGACCAATACTTAGGCTAAAATATTTTCGTAGCAGTGCCAACTTCAATGCGCAATTAGTCGATTGCTTATGATAGGTGTTATTGTTGTTTAACCCCTCAAACATCACATTACAGCATTTTCATAATACGAGCTCGTACATGACAAAAAAGCTGTATCAAGAACGAAGGTTATTTTTCTTGAAAACATTCCAAGCATTACCAGAATAGTTTTCCATAAAATCGGTCGCTGTTTATAGATGCAGATGCGAACACAGCTGAGCACTCATTAACCGCAATGAGTAATGCTCGGGAGGAATTAAATGCTCAAAAATGTTAATCCAGTGAACGCCGCAACTAATCCGGGAAAGCCTTAACAGGTGACAGGTAGCACGAGATTGTCGTGCAGGGGAAGCGCTAGAAAAGAGCGAAACTGGTTGTGCCCTGAATAGTTAAATAATTTCCCTCCTCGCTATTAATTTTGTATAAAATTAATTAATCGCTTTATACCAAATGATGACTTTTTCGTTTATAAGACGCCATTCACAGAGTTATTTACCCCTATCGATGGTTGAAAGCAACCACAGATCTGGAAGATTTCAACCCTATACCGCTTTAATAGATATAACCGCTTTCAGAAATACTCACAATTTATGTTTATACATAATATAAGAATGCCATATGGAGATATAGATTTTAAAAAATGTAATAAACATCATTTACAACGGTGTCCACGGTGTTTTATCTCAGTTCTTACTAACAGAACCATATCCATACACTAAGAACTCAGTTAGCAGTTCAACCGGGAAACGCCAGAAGGTCCAAATGTCTACTTAGTAGCCATACATCAACATAATTCTTAAAATAATCAAAGCGCTGAAGGCACTGAATTTGTTCGCTATTGCATAATCTTAGAAGCAACTCAGTTTTCAAACTTATGTTATAGCTTTTAATATCGCAAGTTTGAAATGAACACAACCCATTCAAATTTTAAAGAGTGTGTCTTAAAGCACAGGTCGAGATGTGTGTGACTGTTTATCCTCATATTTATGTTATAGAGATAACTTAGACAAAATAACAACAATATGTCTTTTTATTCACAATTGGTCGCTGCACTGGCAACCATCTTCAGAATTGTGGTTGCCTTGCTAAAGAATAACAAGCCTATAATCATGTACATGTCGTGATATGTGTATCTAATACTTTATCTATTTTCTTCAAATTATTGAGAAACAATTTTGCCCACATGACAGACTTTTAATGCAGCAATAAGCCCCGTTTTCCCTGAAAGCAGCCAATATGTACAGATTTCAATGATAAACTTACCAATGTAATCGCACAAGCTGTTATAAACACTAGACTGGCCAATATGTTCCACAAGATCTTAAACCTATTGTTTACATAATTACAGTCTGTCGTCTGCTGCAGTGTACTGGAGTTATCCACACAGGCAGTCATGGGTTACGGGCCCTACCGTAGCTAAGGCATAGTGACTCCCAAAATTGCGTCTGCATTCGCTCACAAATAAAAATCAACCAATCCGATTGCGTGTAACATATAAGGTTTCATTTCCATTGGTTGAATATTTCATGTCAAACTAGAATTAATCTCAAGCATGTAAGTATTCGTATGGGCACATGTAAGCATCACCTTTGCGGAAAAGTCTTGACGTTTAAAGGGCAACCAGACATGAGTTGCCTTCAATTGTCTACCAGTGCACATTAAGGTTTCATTTGCCACCGGCACTGGTCTATTTGGATCAAAATTATTTATCTGGCGCATACCCGTGCACCCGGGGTAAATTTGACATACTTTTGCTCAATATTGAATGTTTTCCCCTGAAAGCTCACAGAGAAAGGTCTGCAAATCATGTTGTCGTTAAAGACTCAGCGATGACCTATGAATAAACTCTGATTCACACACACATTCGTTTGGGCACTTAATTCACAGCAAGGTGCCCCATTTGTTTCACAGAATGGGATTGTCTCTCTAGTACTTCTGACCGCTGATGACGAGTTGATGGGATTGGAACGGATGCTCAATGTTGGATTTATATAAACAAGTAACGGTGTGAGATGGTGAGGCATCGCTCTGTTCCTAATGTGAAAATAACTTATTATCACATTCATCCAAATGCATCCAAGTAGATTTTTTTTATTTAAATTATTATTTGTCACGACGCCTACGTGATTTGGGAAAGTTTATACAATGCCGTTTTTTATCGATTACTTGATAGTTTTAAATGTAATTTACCGTTACAAATGTTAATGTTTTTATGCAGAATACACCGAACGTGTCTTTGTTCAAAGACAAGCTGTTGTTGTCGACATAAACTCAAAAATAATTTGAAAGAGCTCATCAAACACAGGATATTGAAGCGCGCCGTGTGTGGCGTTACATTTTTTCAGACACTTGCAAAAAGTACGTGATACACGACATTTCGTTTTCTTCGCCCTTGTTCGTTTTCGTATAGGATGAGTTTTAAGAGCATTGTTTTGAGCCTTGCTGTGGAAAAAACAGGGCTTAATGAATATGCGTAAAGTGTCGTCCCAGATTAGCTTGTGCAGTCCTCACAGGCTCATCATGGACGACATTTTCCGCCTAAACTGGATGTTCGCTAAAAAGAGACTTTTTATGAAAAATTCCATGCAAGCGGAAAGTGTCGTCCCTGATTGCCTATGCCGACTCCACTTGATAATCTCTGGGATGACACTTTACGCACATGCATTAAGCCAAATTTTCCCAGAACGAAGCTCTGTGGCAATCTAGCAACTCACTCACTCCCTCACTAACGCACAAATTGCATATCCACAAAGCTACGCTCTTTCCAAGCATGAACCGAGAGAATGTTTTCTCGATAAAAATAACACATGTACGGAAAAAAAACAATTATACATCTGATTGCATTGTTTGGAAAGAACTCGTATCAGTTCACTGGCATGTTTCGGGCAATTGTCCTTATTACTCCATATTAATGGTAAAGTAGTTCGAAATGCGGAATTCTTGTGAAAATGAAAAGGTTTTTCGTTGCCAGTCAGAAATTATTAAACTGCATTTAAACAACGCAATTTTACTTGTCAAACTATAAGAGGACTCTGTTATTCAAATAAATGTTGTATTGCGAATTAATCCAAATACCAATAGCATCAAAACAGCAGGTGGTGGTGGAAGGGGGGGTTATTAGGGTAATGATGATTAATGTGGTGGTGGTTTTGGTCATAAAACTAATGATAATGATGATGGTGGTAGTGTTTTTGTTGTTGATGATGATGATTATGATGATAATGATGATGACAGTATTTCTTAGACACCGATACTGATTTTAGTTCAATATGGGAATTCCTATGAATTGTTTACAAATATACATGTCCACGTGAAAACATACTTTATCTGGATTTGAACATGCATGTCATTATTAATAATTCAAAGAAATTAATTAATCATTTTTTATCTAGGTTTCACGAACAACAAATTATAGTTCTACTCAATGCTTCTTTCAAAACGTGTTATATTTTAGTGTATAAGCTAATTAAACTTGATCGATCCGATTTGGATACTGGTTGCAGCTGACAAGCCTCTGATATGTCTGATCTAAAAAATTAAAAGAACCGATGTGTAATTTCCGCCGATGCGTTTATTTTTGTAAAGATTGTAAATAATATCTGATGTAATGCCGTTAACTATTAACAGGAATCGCAGGTTAAAGAAGAAGTGAATATTGGAAGTCGTAAAACTGGGCAGCCTTTCTCTTTGTAGAAAGTTTGCATTTTGAAAAGAAAGAAAGCGAGGGAACTGCAACACACAGTAGCTCTGTCATGTGCGTTGTTTATGCATAAATCTTATTTAGCCATCAGTGGCGGCATCCAGCCATTTATTATTCTGCATCTGGGAAATAGTTGCAAACTATTATAATAGCAAGCCTTTCTGTGCGCTTTGGAACTAATCGGCGATATTACGTATGAAATGGTCTAACACGTCGTCGGACATGTTTGTCCTACACTATTTCTTTACCACCCAATAATATTATTTAATGTTCGATTAAACAAAGTACTGATTATTTTGTTTTAACCAAATGTATATCGCTATTGTGAGTGCTGTCTAAAAATAATATAATTCGTATCTGTTTTCATAACCTTTAAAAAAAACAACAACAACAAAAAATCACAACAAAACAAAGTACGTGCACTTTTTGGTACAGTAACAACATTTCATGTGTGTAATTATACATATCTACTGATAATACATGTAGTTACAGAAACATTAACAAATTATTGCGTAAACGTAAACCTGTTAGGAACATATTTTTATGTATTATGTGTTTTATCCAAGTTGCACTTCATTAGAATAGTGCTGAATCCACACAATTGGCCTTCTTTTGTAACAAGCAATTTGTAATCGACCTTCCTCATTTTACAAACAAAATTGACCTTATCACTGAGTATTTTGTGATATATTTGACCTGTAGTTTAAGACAACAAGCGAAGACATTTTAAACTTATCGACAATATTTGAAGTTGATAACAAGACTTTTAAAACCTGACAATATTTACACCATCAAATAGAGTACACAGTTTAATATCTTCGCTGTTCTTCGAAAAGCGCGTAAGTTAATTTTTACAACTTTTCAATAGGCAAAACAAAAAATTCTTAAAATATAATCATTTAGATAGTCTAAAAAAGGAACCAAATATTAAAGAGAAAACTGCGTAAGTCCATTTTTAGAATTAAAATGACAACTCTAGGCCTTGTTATTTTCATAAATAAAAAGTATGCCCATTTTGACATAGACTATCTTAATTATTATATTTTAAAACTTCAAAAACTATTTTTTTACATGTTTTTTTTTTGCCTATTGAAAAATTGTTAAAATTTACTTACGCAGTTTTTGCAGAAACAATTAGTGCACCAATGAGTGTTCAGGATTTTCACACGTGCCCATAACTATGCCTTCCGATTGGATATTAAATCCAGTATTTTCGCAGAAAATGACCCGTGAACCCGCCGTTCTTATAAAAACAAATAACAATTTGCGCCAAATTTGACTTACGCGGTTTTCGAAGAACAGCGACGATATCCTTATAAATGTATACATATATTATATCGTTTCATTTATGGTTTCCATGGATAAAATTTTAAAACGTTTGTTACATTTTATATCTGGATTGGTTTTTATTATTGATTCTGAAGCTTTTGCAATGCATACATCAACCGACTTAGAGCTATTTTGCTTAAAAAGAATAAATTAATAATTGAAAAACAATATATGTGAAACAATGCCCTTAATGAAAGGGATGTATACAAGTATAAACTCTCTCAAAACTAAGGTTTGGACTATAAGGTATTATACCAAAACACGTGTCTTAAAAATAACATTCAAGTTCAAATTACATGGTTAATTGGTTGATGAAGACAAACTATTTGAGTTGCCAGAAACCAGACATTGGTAAAGCAGTTAATTATCTCCGCCGTCCGTCCGTCAGTCCGTCCGTCCGTCCGTCCTGGCCACTATCTTCTCCTACACTATAAGCACTAGAACATTTGAAACTTACACACATGGTAGCTATGAGCAAATGTGCGACCCTGCACTATTTGGAATTTTGATCTGACTCCTGGGTAAAAAGTTATGGGGGTTGAGGTGGGGCCGAGTCAGAGATTCTCACTCATTTTGTTTAGGTTATTTTACATTTACTTCTTCATTTCTACACCGATTCACTTCAAATTGATACTGGACCTCTCTTATGACAATACGGTCAATCTCAACCATGCATGGCCCAATTCCCAACCCTGGGGCGCCCCTCCCACATAGGCCACACCCACCCAAAATTGCCTTTTACTATAATTTCTTCATTTATACACGGATTCACTTCAAATTGATACTGAACTTCTCTTATGACGATACGGTCAATCTCAAGTATGCATGGCCCCATTACCAACCCTGGTTCGCCCCGCCCACAAAGACCACACCCACCTAAAATTGCCTTTTACTATAATTTCTTCATTTCTACACCGATTCACTTCAAATTGATACTGAACCTCTCTTATGACAAAACGGTCAATCTCAACTATGCATGGCCCCATTACCAACCCTGGGGCGCCCTGCCCACATAGGTCACACCCACCCAAAATTGCCTTTTACTATAATTTCTTCATTTCTACACGGATTCACTTCAAATTGATATTGAACTTCTCTTATGACAATACGGTCAATCTCAATTATGCATGGCCCCATTACCAACCCTGGGGCACACCTAGGTCAAACATTCGGCGTGGGGATACGCGTCGGCCTCTGCCGCGCCATTTCTAGTTTCAAGTTATATTGAAGTTAAAGGGTTACACGAATGTTCACGTGTAAAGATGATTTTTCTTCTGGGTTCGCTTGATGGAAAACAACAAAATGATATCAAACAACGGAAATAGAAACAAGTGGACTTTACCATCTTGCCGTCTCTCTTCAATTTAATGACAAGTGACTTATTGTTCTGATCAGCAATTACGTATTATATTTCCGTTTTATATCTGCACCTGATTATTTGCGCCCATTTAAACAGGTGTCTTTTTGTGCGCTCACCACAATGTAAGCTAGGAAGAAATCGCGGTGGATTTGTACCCGGGCTAAATCGGTGACCTTCCACAGGTTGGTATAATGGGTCTATTTTATTCACGCATGCGGTTCCGTTCAAGGACTCGGGACACGCAATTTGTTTCAGAAAAGCGGTATAGAAAGCGTTCCAAATAAAGCGGATCTGTATGCAGCGGTCCTACAATCACATAATGCTTTTATACAAACCTTTTATGATGATCTGGCTTCCACAATTGCTGATGAAAGAAAGGTCACTCAAAGTAAACATAGTTATAACGTTACAAGTACAATCCTCTAACAAAACTTCACTGTATTATTGCATGTTTCTTCCGACTCACAAGAATGTCCCAATATTCGTAAGATTGGAAGAAATATTTGCCTTTTTGTGAAAGTAACAATTTAAAGGCTTTGTGCCTTATGAACGCTGTTATTGATAAAGCAAAGTATATAACGTTCTTTTCTCTATTTCAAGATCGCAATTTCTGTTCAAACATTATCGAAGGTAAATTCTCATTGTGTACAGCGGAAGTCGACAAGCTTATGTCAATGAACGCGGACAACCCAATAGCACAAGCTGAAAAGAAGTTATCAATGAACGATCTGAATGAAAGAATATCCTACAATTGTAGAACAATCATTCGATAAACAATTAGGAAACTGAAACAAATAAATATAAACCAGGCAAAAATTCAACGCATTTCTTTTCAACATACGCGCATTTAATTGGAGATTCTTCCACAGTAGCACACCAATAACCAACGCATGCACATTAGAATGAGAAG
>VMBQ01002848.1:85561-120891 GCA_007657795.1 Dreissena rostriformis | reverse complement strand
GCCTTTGCAGTCCATACAGGCTTATCAGGAACGACACTTTCCACCTAAACTGGATTTTGGTTTAAAAGAGACTTTCTTTCAATGAGAATTTCCATAAAAGCAGAAAGTTTGGTCCTTGATTCGCCTGTGCAGACTGCATAGGCTAATCTGAGATGACACTTTACGCACGTGCATGAAGTCCAGTTTTTCCCAGAACAAGGCTCATGGTTGCACGTCACTACTTACTTAGTTACTAATCTAACTTCAGGTGACTCTGACAACACTCTGAGTGACCAATTCAGTTTCACAGTCCCGCCAGTGATGGCTGGAAACACGCACACCTTCATGGTGTACGGTGACCTAGGAACTAAGGCTAAAGACATGCAGTTCCTACTGCAAGAGGCTCTCAATGAGAAGTACGAAGCCATCTTCCATGTGGGTGACATTGCCTACGACCTAGACAGCAACGAGGGGGAAACTGGCGACAAATTCCTTCAGACGGTGGAGAAAGTAGCTGCACGCATTCCCTACATGACCATCCCTGGCGACCATGAGCGTAACCATAGTTACCTGCACTATACATACAGATTTGCCATGCCTAATCTTCCCTGGCCCATGCCTAGCGACAAGCTCTGGTACAGCATAGACATAGGGCCCATTCATTTTGTGATGTATTCCACTGAGGTGTTTTTCGATGATGAAGTCAATGCGGAGGTTATGTTGAAGTGGCTCAAAGAAGATCTAGACAATGCGAATATGCAGAGGTCTGCAAAGCCGTGGATTATTGCAATGGGCCACAGGCCTATGTATTGTTCAGTGGATGACATAGGTGACGATTGCAGGAGGACAGTTCCAGTTGTGAGAAGGGAACTTGAGGATCTTTTCTTTGCTGAAGGTGTTGATTTGATAATATCCGGACACCAGCATTTTTACGAAAGAACCTGGCCGATCTATAAGCAGAAAGCGACGCAGTATAATTACCGTCACCCGTCGGCTCCTGTGCATTTGACTATAGGAACACTGGGTTCAGTGTATAAAATAGACAACAGCATCAACCTGGGTGGCCAGTGGTCTGCCTTTGTGATTTCTGAGGCGGGCAAGGAGTCCTTTGGTCGACTGAAAGTCTACAACGCCACACATCTCTCATGGGAGGTGAGGGAATGTGCGAACGGTAAAGTCGTTGACAGAATGTGGATCAACCAGCCATATCACAGGCCGTTTCACCAGCAGCCTCAAGTGTTCCTGCCAAATCCCTTGGGAGATATGGGGCAGGAATGGCTTGACAACCAGCAGTCAGATTCCTTTGGCTTGGAGTCATTCCTTGGAATCAAGGGCAATCACTACGGCGATGATTTCCAGACGAAGCTCACAGTGTTGTTCTGCGTGTTTGTTATTTGTGTCGTGGGCCTGATAGCAAGGAAGAAGGTGCTCACTCTGATACGAATCTGTTGTCTGAAGAAGGAGCCCTGCAACAAGTTGAAAGCCAGCCTCTCGTCAGCTGGTTCTAACGTGTAGTGTGGCTCCCTTCAAAAGTTGAAAACTATCCTCTCGTCAGCTTGTTCAACGTATAGTGTGGTTCCCTGCTAAAAGTTGAAAACTATTGTCACTTCAGCTAGTTCTAACGTATAGTGTGGCTCCCTGCAAAAAATTGAAAGCTAGCCTCATGTCAGCTGGTTCTAATGTATAGTTTGGCTCCCTGCAACAAGTTGAAAACAAGCCTCACATCTGTTAGTTCTAAAGTATAGTGTGACTCCCTGCAACAAGTTGAAAGCCAGCCTCACGTCAGCTGGTTCTAACGTGTAGTGTGGCTTTGTAATATTGTATGAACTCTATATTTTTCTGTATACTGGCAGAGCCAAAATTTGCTGACATAAAAAAATGACTCCTGTAAAACAGCTCAAATGCATCAACCTGACGCTCAAACAAATTTATTAGCAAACTTGCATGCTGGAATTAATTTATATTTTGTACCGTATTTGTACACCAGTTTTGAATGTTTTGGATAAGACCAATTTCTGTGTGTAATTTTTTGTCAGTGCACTAATATTTCAATGATTATCAACACAGATGTGTTGTAGGCTTAAACTTATGTCCTTTAAAATAGACATACACTGTCACTAGTGGCTACTCTCTTGTTAACCATTTCAGTCAGACATGAATGATGGGAAATTTGCTAATCTATTATTTACATTTGCAAAAAGGAAGCCTCGTTACTCTGAAAACATGTCAACATTCCAAATGTTTGTATCGCTAATTAGAGTGTTTTTACCTGTTCTGAATGCCTATGATATTCAGTAGGATTTTCACTTGTAGAGAAGTTTAGTAAACAGTAAGTCTCAGTTAACTTTCTTTTTTCAAACAGTAATTTAGTGCTCATTTATATTTAATATGATGCTTTTGATGTACTATACCAAAACTGTTTATATTAAATTATCACTATTGTTCTATTATTGAAGCTATTATTATAAATTGGGCTTGTGTGGAACTGATCATTTAAGGCTCAGTCTCACTATCACATTTTGCCATGCCGGTGGAGCTACTGTGCGTGATACGTCTACCAGGATGAACCGGGGCTCCACCTGGGACGTCCGGGATGAACCGGGGACAACTGGGGCTCCACCGGCAAACTATTAAAATGTTTAATACCTCCGGGATGAACCGGGGCTCCATGGGCTTGTTATGTCACCGGGGCTCTTCCGGGACGCCACCGGCTTTCACCGGGGCTCCACAGGGACGCTACCGGCTACGACCGGGCACTACTGGCTACGACCGGGACTCACCGGGGCATCACTGGGATAAACCGTAGCTCTACCGGGGCTGACCGGGATGTAAACCGGGGCAGCACTGGGAATATATGTGACCTTGCTAAAAACAATAACCATCGATCATCCCGGTAGTCGCAGTTCAACCGGCTCTATCAAACCGGGATAAACCGGGGCTACACCGGCTATAGTGGGACTTGGGCTTAAAATGACTTTACTAAGTGCTTTGCTGGTCTATTTAATGGTTCAAGTTTTTTGAGAGACTATACATTGAGAGATAAATGTTTCAATGATTTTGAAATTCTGATAATTTAGGATGTTTAAGTATTTTAGCTCTTTGTGACTTTATATACTGGAAAAGTGACCAAGGGTCAATATCAGGGTATAACATCTATATGAGTGATGCTTCTTCTGTATAAAGTTTTCATATAAGATAGATAACAGGATTTTGAAAACAACTATTTTTACAACCTCATTCATGGGGACAGTAATAATTCGGATTTTCAAAATAATGTTATTTACAACTTGAATTTCTTTGCTTTCATTACTGGCTAACATTTGATCCAATGAAAACAGGTTTTGAGCCTTTGAAGAAACTTCCTACTGGAATAATATGCATATATGTTTACAGTGTTTATGGGATTGATTCTGAGTGGTAATTGTTTCACAATAAAAAATATAGCATATTTTAAGTTTACATGTACCAGTAATTCTTATTAACTGACTCATTCATAGGTCGGACGTTGGTTCAGCGATGTTAAAGAATGTTTTTATGTGTCATATTTGGAAAATATAGACATGTTACAATCTTCTAGTTTTTGTCTTAATGCTCCTACAATTTCCTAGTTTTTTACCTTGTTTTTTATCTAGTTTTTTGCATGAATGTTTCATAGTTTTCACCTATTATTTTTTTTAAATTGTATTACTAGAAAGCATGCAGAAAGTGCCACATGTTTCTATAAAAAAAGTCAGACATATTCATTTCAGAAGTAAAATAATATACTTTTTGTATTTTAACTTTCTAATCATTAAATATGTACTAATCTCAGTAACTGTTTTCCCTAGGTTCATTTTTTATGGAATTTAAATTTATAAATTTCACAATTTCCTTGTAACAAGTACAAACTTCAATTACGAACCAGTGCAAACTTTATTGTAAATAAGAAACCCAAAAGTGGCAGTTCTAACTTTTATACAGCGTAATAGATGCTTATTTATAGTGCTGTTCAGAGCTACAAATAAGCTGCTTATTTGCGTAAATACGTAATAAAAAAAAGGTGGATACGCAATTTTTAAAAAATCTGTGCGTACCAGTACGCAAAACATATCGCCGATACCCAATTCAAGCCGCCTTCTATGCGTATTGAAAAATCCTGTTTTGTTTTGGCCATTTTGACTCGAGTAATATTTTTAATATTAATATTATAAAATAACTATAATTATGTAGGTAAGTTTTTGAGAAGCTACATTGTAAATTAATGTTTTATTGCTATTACGCAATTCAATTGTTTGTTTTGGTACAAATACCCAATTATTTTTTATATGAGCGGGTATCATACTTTTGGATACCCAATCACTTTTTTCCATTACCCAATTCATTCTTATTTTGAAGGGTATTACCCAATTACCCCAAAAAGCTTATCTGTAGCTCTGGTGCTGTTGCTTATTATATTGACATAAGATATTTTTTCACCTTTTGTAAGATTTATTTCCAAAACACTGTTATACTGATTTTATAAAATGCCATATGTGAATCATATTATGTTTCATGTTTAGGACAATTATTAAGCAACATGGTTGTCCATGAAGTCCATAACTATTATTCGCATTCATTTTTCAATTAACTGTAATTTTATCTTGTTAGTGCTGTATGTTTATATTTAAACTTATTCAATTATGTCTGCTGTTTTGTTATTAAGTAAGAAAAATAAGGAAAATGTTATGAACCGTGATATTTGTTGATTTTGAAGGTACTTTTTGAGAAATTTAAAATGAAACCGGTTTTCACATGTGAGCATTTACAAAACTAAATTTGCTTGCTCTTAAGAAAATAAATCATTTGTGTTTAACTTAATATAATTTTTAGTAAGTGCTTTGGTTTTGTTAAATATTTGGGGTATATAACAATAAATCATTTGTGTTTGACTTAATATAATTTTTAGTAAGTGCTTTGGTTTTGTTAAATATTTGGGGTATAAAACAATAAATCATTTGTGTTTTATTTAATAGTATTTTAAGTAAGTGCTTAGTTTTTGTAAGATAATTTGGGCATAATGTTGCACAATTATTAGATTGCACAACAAGTTATCATTATTACTATACTTCTCCTCTCAGGCTAATTTGTGTGAGTTGGGAAATATTACATTCTTCTTCATGTACATGTATCATTGACTTATGAAGGGTTATTTATAAGTTTATGTAGTGCACATGTGTATATAATGTGGGTTTATTTTTGTAGAGCTACCAAAATCATTATCGGGATAACTGTATGGGGATTGTCAAAATTGCACATTGTTGACTGTATAAAAATTGAATGTCTTCTTCCATTGAAGTCACTAACTTGTTTGTGAAATGTTGAGTATTTTTGTTATGACGTTCATATATATTTGTTGATTTAAAGATGTCACATTTTATTTTGCCTATGCATACGGTATATACCTTTATTAAAGCTACCAAAAATATGAATATTTATGTCGTTACCCTTATAATTAAATGAATATTATTTTGGGGATTTTTGCCATAGATTTTGAGCTCGCTTTGTGATCATCTTTTGTTTACCGTTTGTTGTCCATTGTTCGTTGTCAACATTTCCTTGTGATCCAAAGGCCATTAATTGCCCAATCGACATTAAACTTGGTCAGAAAATGTGTCCCAATCATGATCAAAAGTCCAAAATTGGTGAAATGAAAGAAAAAGCTTGGGAACACTCTGGAAGTCATATATTTTTGCCAACCATCCTGAAAGGTTCACATAACTTTTGTTTTAATGATATTTTAACCTGGTTCTAAAATGGTTCCGTCTGTTGAAAAACATCGCCCATTGGGGAGAACAGCAGTTTTCCTTTTATGGCTATGTGAAACCTTATAAACACTCCAGATAAGTCATTTTTAATGGTCTGCATAAAACTTGCTATGAACATTTGTTTTAATGGTATCTCAGTAAAGTAATGGCCATAGTTAAACCTTTTGAATACTAGTATGGTCACTTTGGTGTAAGGTAAGCTCCTTAGGGCCTTCGTACTTTTGTCGAATGGTTTTGTTCTTAATCACATATTTGGTTAACTATTTTTTCCTTGATTATGTTAAAAGTGTTATCCAAAATGGCTAAGCCTTAACATTTGTCAAATCATGAAATGATGAATTGATCACTATTGATGGTTGTCGTTTGTAAATTGACTATTCATTGAGCTTAACTACTCAATAAGACCATTTGTCGGAATCGGCTTATTGTTTTGGTTAAGGTTTATGTGCTACAGAAAGCTACTACATGTATTTAATGGAAACTTCTTAATTGTCTAAAGGGTCATTCATTACATATGGTCACTGACAAAGGTCCAAAATTCTTAACGTGCAATTTTGGAGAATACAGGCCCCAATTGTTCTTTCCTATTGTCATGTTGTGTGCATCAACTCGCTATCTCTATATCAACGTGTACAATATCTAATCATGTCCGATTAGGTCATTAGGTCAAATCTTAGAACAATCTTGTTTCAAATGAATTAGCTACAAGTTTTTCTTGGTAATATCTTGGTTAAGTTAGAAAATGAGTTAAGTGTGGTCAAAACCTTGGAATCAGGACATTTCTTAAAAACAACAACATTTTTACCACTATATAATATACCTTTTATGACTCAAACTTCCAGAACCTTGGTCGAACTGTTTATCTTTACAATAACTAGGCCAAGTTAGAATCCTGGTCAAGGGGTCTCAAAAACTATGTCACCATGTCAACTATTTGTAAAACATGATTAACGCTCTAAATGCATCATTTGTGACACATTTACAATCAGACATATGTTTAATGTTTGTCTTTATCATATCTAGAGAAAGTTTAATACATGGTCACATGAAAGTCAAATCTGGGTCACGACTTTAAATCTTTCACAATTGATGTACCATTGAATTATGTGAGCGCTTTAGAGCCATGATACGTTTTTGTTATACGAAGTTTACACAGGCTAAGGTATCGTAATAGGTCTATAACTATAACGTACTAGTATATTTTATTGAAACTTTAAATATGTCTTCGTGTTAATTATATAAAGTAATTGACAGAAAATATATACTGTATTATCAAATCAGAAGAACGAATAGGCGCGATGTCTTGAGGCAGCTCTTGTCGCTTTTGCACAGGACTGTCACACGTTTTAAAACGAAAGCTATGCACATCATAATCCTTGACGATTTTCAACTTCGCTGTCACGCCTCAGTGACGCGCAACGGAGAAACAACAAGAAACGGCGGCGATATATTACCTGCTCGCTTTTACCTGTTTTACTAAGTACTTTTATATGGAGTACCACAATTTTAACATATACAATTGTTCCTACGTTGCCACTCTTGCACAAGGACATGATACATACCAAAATAAACATGAACTTTCTGCTATTTGGTGTATCCGACTTTTCAAAGGAGTGGGCGGGGTAACATCTTGATGGCACCAACCTGCTGGAAAGAAAATTATCTCCACAAACCACCTGCTGACGTTTATTCTGCTCCTGAGCGGCGATATTGCCACAAACCCAGGCACAGCGTCCAAATATCCATGTTGTGTTTGTGATGGTACCGTCAACATAAATCACTGCGTCATAAGATTTAAACAAACTACTTCTTGGGTTAATAAAAAGTGCTCCTTGATGACAAACCCATACTTTTAATCGTACAAATTGAAGAAATGGGACTTCACATGCCCGAAATGTACCATTTCGCAGACTTATAATAACGACCAANAATGAAAATCTAAAATCTCTCCAAACTGCACACTGCAGTTCTTTGAACTTTGCATAACAATTACACTAAAATATTTTAGAACATAACAAATCACAACAAGTATCTCATGTGATCATGCTCAAGATACAGATCAAGATTACAACGATACACTAATTATATACAAATCAAATGAAAAATAATCAGCATACTTTTAAATTTTACAATAAACACAAGAAAAAATAAAAATAAATATAACAATAAATAATAAAGAATTTTATTATGAAACAACTTTTTCAAACATATTCAGGATCTGACATTACTTGGCAACAGACGATGAAGAGGAAAATTGGAGTGACTCCCCTTTGCAAACGCAAAATACATCATCAATCTCGGAAATTTCTGACGACTCATCCAATTTCGACATCTTCGTTGAGATAAAACACTTAAGAAATATTAATAGAAAACGTCCAATCGTTGGATATGTAAATATCAATAGCATCAGATATAAATTTCAAGAACTTAAACAAATTTTTGATGATAAACTTGTAGACATTTTTACAATTGCTGAAACAAAAAATGACAGTTCCTTTAACGACAATATTTTTTCCACGGAGGGGAACAAACTTGACAGAAGAGATAGGAATAAGTACGGCGTTGGCATTATGACATTCGTTCGAGCCGATTTACATATTAAAACACGTCTGGACTTGGAATGCCCCACCATTGAAACAATTTGCTACAAGCTTAAACTAAACAAACGGAGGTGGGGTATACTCTGCTCCTACAGACCTCCATCTACACCGGACAGTCTATTTGATACCGGAATATCCACGGTGCTAGATCAGATGTATACTATTATATATTGATCATATAATTGTAATCAGAGATATAAACTATGATATGTTGAAATGTAACAAAAGAAAACCTATTGATAATATAATCGATACTTTTAACCTGACAAATCTTGTGCAAAACCCAACCTGTTTTACCAGATCAGTTCTGGTCAGTTGAGAAAATCAAATTGTTGTGAGAAATATCAACTCGGCCGGCTTTAAGGAACAAATGAACACAATTGATCGGAAAAATGTCTTATTTAGAAGCTACAATTTTTTTAATGAAGAATCCTTTGAAGTTGATCTGACAAAAATACCTTTTCATATTGCACATATTTTTGATGATGTAGATGATATTTACTGGGCAACTGAAACTTTATTTAAAGATATAGTTGATGAACATTCTCCTATTAAACAGAAAAAACCTAGGACAAATCCACCCCCATATATGAATTCTAAATATAGAAATCTTATTTACAAAATTAGACAGGCTCATAATACATACCTACAAAATAAAAGTACGAAGAACTGGGAAGCCTACAAAAAACTAAGAAACCAAACGACCAAAATAAAAAGAAACTCTATTGATACTTATTTCATGGAAAGATGTAGTGGCGGTCCAAAATCAAAAGACTTCTGGCCTACTATTAAACTTTTTTTATCAAAACATTCTCAAAACAAAAACACAAATGAAATTATATTGAAAGAAAATGATAACTTAGTGTCAGATCAATCACAAGTTAGTACTATCTTGAATGATTTCTATGTAAATATTGCAGATAATATAGGCATCAGCAATAACTCCCCACTGAACCCAGTAAACAAGGATCACACAAGCATCAGCAAAATTTTATTTCATCACACTGACAACTCTATATTCGATTTCAAATTTACAACATGTACAGAGGTTAAATCACACTTAAACTCCTTGGATCCAAAGAAAGCCACAGGCGTTGATGCACTGCCACCTAAAATTCTAAAAGCAGCATCAAATATCATCTCACAGCCTATAACTAACTAATTGCAAACCATATGAAAAAATACAGCCAATACCCTAACAACCTCAAACTTGCACAGGTCATACCAATCTATAAAAAAGAAGACCCCTTTTTCAAAAATAATTAAAGGCCTGTAAGCATTTTGCAATCTATGTCAAAAATCTTTGAAAAAATAATTAATAAACAACTATTCACCTATTTTGAAAACATTTTCAGCAATTATTTGGCAGCTTTTAGACCTTATTATGGATGTCAAACTACGCTCCTCCGTCTTTGTGAAGACTAGAAACAATCACTCGACAAAAATGAATACATAGCCGCAATCCTAAACCATAGTCTATGGTTAGAAACCAAAAAAGGGGTACCACAAGGCTCTATACTTTGGCCCCTCATCTTTAACATTTTCATGAACGATATATTTTATTTTGTAAACAAATCAACACTCTACAACTATGCAGATGATAACACCCTCTCATTTAATCACAAAAACATTGAAACACTCAAATCAGTCCTTGAATCAGAAAGCATCCAACTTATGTAATGGTTTAAATTCAACCAATTGCAGGCTAATCCAGATAAATTTCAAGCAATCTCTATTGGTAAAAAAAACTCATGAACATTTAAAAGAATTTGGTATTGGGGATAACACTATAAAATGTGAAGATGTAGTTACATTATTAGGCATTGACATAGACTTCTTATTAAACTTTGACCAACAAATCAGCAACATGTGTAAAAAGGCAGCCACACAACTACCGGTAAATGTTTTATTAAGACTCAGCAAATTTCTTAAATCTAAAAATACAATTTTAAAATACAAGTCATTTATCAGATCCAACTTTAATTTTTGCCCGCTAGTCTGGCACTTCTGCTCCAAAACAAACTCTGATAAATTTGAGAAACTTCATCACAAGGCTTTAAGAATTTCTGTCAATGATTTCTCCACCAGCTATGAAACCTTGCTTGATAGGGAAAACATACCCACATTACACCTAAGCAGATTAAGAACAATGGTAATAGAAGCATATACAATCATATTCAAATTATCTCCACCATATTTACACAACCTCATGAAAATTAAACACTCATGATATTCTTTCCGATACAGTAACACAGCTGAAGTCCCCCATATAAGAACAGAATCATACGGTAGGAAAAGCTTAAGTTTCGAGGCCGCCCAGGTTTGGAACAGCCTCCAAAACACTATCCGCTGCGCGGTAAACTACAAAGAGTTTGTGAGACTGATCAGGACCTGGTGCGGTCCCAGTTGTAAATGCTCCTTTTGTTCTTAATGTTTTTGTCAATGCTAACTTTGCTCCTTTATGTTGCAGCCCATGCATGCTATTATCTTTTGCTTTGATTTTGTTTTCCATTTTAAACATTGCTTGTCTGCATGAATTAATTATCAGTCAGTTACCTCAGACCTGGTATAAAGTGATAGGTGTTTTTAGAAATAGTTTAATCGTAGATTTTTGCCTCTTTTCTTCTGGTTCAGTGTCTTAAAATAATTTTTCTCTGATTGACGTTTTTAACAGATCAACTCTGGTGTATATAACTATAATCCAGTATTGCCCTGCGGACTGACAGTAAATTTCCATGTTTTTTTTTATTCTGCATGCTTGTTTAACTATGTGTGTGTGTGTGTAGAAACAGACGATATTTATAATTCTGTAAGTCTCTGCTCCCCATGCGTTTGTACATAATTTTGTGTTAATATATTTTTATGCCCAGGTATATATTTTAAAAGTCTTATGTATCCATTTAAATACTATGGTCAATTACTTTTAATAATGATTTTGTTCTTTGCAATCGTTTTATATTTCGATAAATTATATGTGATAATCTGCATTTCTTTTATCTAGGTGTTTGTTTATCTTGTTGTTAAGACTTTGTTTTTGTCGGAAAATAGCTTTGTTGGCTAGTGTTAACTGTTGTTAAAAACCGACTTTAAATAAAGTTTCTTGTTTCTTGTATCTTGTATCTGATGATAATTTTGAGAAAATGATATGCGAAACACCAACAATATAATCGCACCTCTACTTCCCATTGAAGTTAACATTAAATCAGACCAATCATATCCCCCCTGTAGCCGAGATGTGTATCCCTTAGATGTATTCTTCAGATACCAAAGTTCTCAAATCTGTTACAGTAGTATAAACGTTGTCTTCAGTTTAAACCTATTTATTTTACCTCTATTTCATAGAAAGCCGGAGGCTTATTTAAAACGCTCTCGAGTCTGTTTCCTGGGGCTAGAACCAGTACTTGGTGTCTATGAGGGAGATCTAAAGAACGCTCCCACAGTGGGGATCGAATCCGTGACCTACCGATCGCTAGGCGGAAACCATATCCTCTACACCCGGCGATCAGAACGTTGTCTCTGTGAGTAGCCAATTAACATTTAGTGCCAATATTGAACAAAGTCCTCTAGTTGGACTCGTGTCTTTTTCAATTTTTTATTTTATAAACAGCTGGTATGATCGAGTGCACTTAAGATGTTTTGCACAGGATCGTCAGCGACCTCGGACAGAAAGTATTTTTTTTCGTAAACATTAACATGTTTTCACTCGTACCGCGCGTAATGGAAGTCATTTGAATGCTTCTTTTGCGAAACGTCTTTTTGATGTTGAATGACGATGATCGGAATATTTGACTATATGATCCTGTATCTATTAACCTTTTTAATGAAAGACGATACTTATATACATGTATTTGATACTTGTTTCTGTTTGATTTATCCTTGCTTTAGGTAACAATTCTGTTGTTTGGTTTGCATCCAATAACTGAGTAGCTAAAATGGAAAATAAAGTTAAATCTCGGTTATTGATTTAAATTGTGCGGTATATTTTGCTTTTGGAGCATTATGTTTACTGCGTCTGTTTTATTTATCAGCATGTGTATATGTCGTACATAATTAAGGTCTTATGACAGATGACGTAATATGTGTGGCAATCGTGTCATTTTAACGCATGTTTATATGACCAGATTTCGACTACTCTGGCTATAATATGAGCACATGTCGAGATGTTTTTATCGTGGGCCATGTATCCAGAACGCAACTCCTCCTTCTCCTTTCAAGGGATTGCGATCGAACTTTCACGAAACTATTGTCACCAACTGCTTCGACATATATTGCCGGCTTTTAAGGATTAAAACAATCATTTTTTTATGATTGCTCAAGCATAATTGTAGCAACATGTCGACAATTATCCGGGAACTAATCTTCTTGAAAAAAAACATCATCATACATATTTGTTTGAGTAGCCCCGACCATTCTCCACGGAATGTTTCATCAAACATAAATCCATATTTGGCAACAAATTGCCTCATACTTTAACAAGGCATTTCATTTCAAGGACAAAGATAACTTGGCACTCAACTGCCGTCAATAACAAGATTCAATGGTTGTTTGAATAAGAAGAGAGTACGTTGTACATTTGTAGTAAAGCGTGAACAATCCACCAGTACAATACCAAACGAAACCAAACATATGTGTAGGTTTTATTATAATATAGTAATGGTTTTGCCATCACTACGTGTAATATTGTTCTGATAAATAAGCTTGTCAAACAAGGATACATTTCACTGTGTGCATGATCCCGTCCCTAAAATAAAATATCGCTCAAGTTGATACACGAGGTGTCATTTTGGTATCCTTGTCCGTTAGTATACATTTATAGTGATGTAAATTACGAAGTTATTGCTATTTTTATATTTTTAACCAAGATTGGTCAATCGACACCATCAAATAAAAATGTAACCTGTTCGCAGTTAACTTTTTATTTAATTTCTAGTGGCATGCGTCGGTTTAAATAAGTNCAAATCAGTCCTTGAATCAGAAAGCATCCAACTTATAGAATGGTTTAAATTCAACCAAATGCAGGCTAATCCAGATAAATTTCAAGCAATCTCTTATCTCTGGTAAACAAAACTCATGAACATTTAAAAGAATTCAGTATTGGGGATAACACTATAAAATGTGAAGATGTAGTTACATTAATAGGCATTGACATAGACTTCTTATTAAATTTTGACCAACAAATCAGCAACATGTGTAAAAAGGCAGCCAAACAACTAAATGTTATATTAAGACTCAGCAAATTTCTTAAATCTAAAAATACAATTTTAATATACAAGTCATACAAATAAAATATCGCTCAAGTTGATACACGAGGTGTCATTTTGGTATCCTTGTCCGTAAGTATACATTTATAGTTATGTAAATTACGAAGTTATTGCTATTTTTATATGTTTAACCAAGATTGGTCAATCGACACCATCAAATAAAAAAGTTACCTGTTCGCAGTTAACTTTGTATTTAATTTCTAGTGGCATGCGTCGGTTTAAATAAGTGAAAATTGACATTTTAAAACGAAACCCTGACATAAAGGTATCACAATTCTATGTCAAGTCAACTCAGTTTAGTAAGTATTCTATGTTGTAAGCTGTGTTATGCACTACAATACGAGAGCTCATAATTAATGCAATAGCAACTGATAAGCAAGTGTATCTGAAAAAACAATCCTGTGCGAAAATAAAAGAGCATGCATTTGCAATTTTCTATAAACAATAAATTATCAACTAACATACTTTTTTCAGAAACTTCAACAAATATGCCAAGAAAATACATAATTGAGTTGTAGAGGCCATTTACGAGCATAGTTTTGACAAGTAGAACTATGACATAATAATAAAATAAATTATTGCAATGCTATTCAGTTTACATTCCCATGGATATCTTACTAATTGTTATTGATAAACATTTCAACCATTTATGAATCCATGTTTCAGTATGACGGTTCCAGCCGCAATATACATACTTCAGTTTGAATCAACCATCCATTTATAACAGGTCAGTCGATTTGTACGCATTTGGGCTTTCATGGCTAATGTCATGGCATTTAGTCTAAATCAGTTTAATGACAAAAAAAGATAGCTGTAGCATTACAAAACATTACATATATCCTCAGTTGAGTTTCAGTTGATACTGTCGTGTTATACAACATACATTAACATCTTAAAAATCATTCAAGTTGCCGTTGACTGGCTGTTGGTAAATTTTGGCCCCTGCCTAGTAGTCCCTGCAAGTATAAATTTAATTAAGGACAATTATTGAGGTTTAAACATGCCGTGGTTCCATATTCCTATAATAACAATTTCCATCTTATAAATTATAATGTCAATTAATAAAAAAACGCTCGCATGTTAATAAAATAACAAAACCATAATACTTAAATTTTAACAACCTTCTCGTTCTCGTAACTGTATTTTTTGTAAAATCCAGTGAATGTGACAAGCTGTTGATGGGACCAGTGCTAGCGGAGCCGATGGGCTCTTGGATCTTGACTTATTTGTCGAATTGTATGGACTGTGTGCTCTGTTTAAATCCTCTGTAGCATTGGCAGACCTTGCCTCAGGATCCGTATTGTTTGATCGACTTCTTGGTCTGGGTTGATTTTTGTTGCTTGTTATTTTTCCCAAGCTTGATAAACTACATAGTGTATGTTTAATGCTTGAATCGGGATCAAATCTCATTGTAGTCTTGCTTCCAGAATTCATTTCTTTTAGTAAATTTTCCGTCCTTTTTAACTGGGTACAACATTCTCTGTATATTGTTAATGCTGTTGCTTCGCTCCGGTCTCTTATTTGTTGAACATCATCATTTAAGCATTGTAATTGTATGTTCAGTTTGGTGCAGTTTTCAGAATCATTCTCGAGCGATGACTCTAAGGTGCAAAGCATATTATTAAGTTCTTTGCAAGTTTGTGTTTCCAGTCTGTCTAGAGTGTTAATTATATTTTTTCGGAGCGTGCTCATTTGCTCTACTATGTTCTGAAAAGTAGTCTCCAGCGACTTAATGTTGTCCGCTCTGTCTTTTATTGTTTGCTCCAGCTCCGTTTGCAATGCAACGATCCTTTGTGACAGTTGTTTGAAAGATCCTTTCTGGTAAAGGTTTTTAACTTTTTCAGAGATAAGTGCCACATTGCTGCATCGTCTGTTCAAATAAAAAATATATTGCTAGTCATTGAACCTTAATTAATTAGTAACAAGAATTTACAAACAGACTCATTTAAACATGTTATACAATTATTCAACCAGCTACATTATGAGCTCGTTTGAACTTCAATTACTATTCAATAATGTCTGCATGTGCATGTTACGAATAACATAACGGTTATGAAAATCATAACATACATGGAGCAGCATCATGCACCGACTCAAGAATATTCTTAAAAATTACGGTTATATTTTTATTATTACTTGTGACACACGAATATGAAAACAACCGAGACTTAAGTTATTACACTTTACAAGCGTGTAATTTATGCTTAAATAGCTCACAAGAATCAGTTAATGTTTAAAAGCAATCGATGTATCATAAAGATTGCAAACTCTTTAATGCAAGTACGCGTGTTTACTACTCAAATATGTAAGACAAAGTCGATCGGAGACACAATTCAAGAGCCAAGAAAAAAAAGGTCACACACTCCTCATTTTCGAAATCAAACTTCAATAGACCGCGTGCGTCTGCCAGAAAACGGTACATGTGTGGCTTATAAAAGCAATATGTAACCTTACGCACACTTAAGTCTGTCCAAATGCAATATATTATCTTAAAGAAACCCGAATGGCTTCACATTTTATTACATACGAACTCGAGACATGTCTTTCTGAATAAACAAGTAAATTAAAGGTAGTACCTGTGTTGCTTCAAATGGCAGACATGGCAGAGAAGTTTCCCATGGTCCTCACATATCATCGAAAGCTTTTCATTCCTATGTTCCATTCAGAAATCAACGTTTTTTTTCTCTTTCTAGAACACTTGACATTTCGTCTGTTCCTACCACATGGTGTCTTTTATAAAGCTGATTGTGCAGATCCGCACATTTACAGCAGAAACATTTGGCACATTTCCCGCAATACACACGAGCTTCTTTATTGATATTTTTGACTACACATGAAGAACATGCAAAATCATACACTAAATCCGACCCCTTTTGGCCCACAGAATAGGAATAGTTGTTCATGATTATTACGTTTACACGACTTCACCAACTTAAGTATTAATCTATTTGTAATGCACATACAGTTTTGCAGCAACGAATAATTACAGAAAGCATTTGCACGTTTCTTCGTTAAAAATAACCCTATAATACTATGTCATGTTTTAATACATATGTATATTCCCATTAACAGCCCGAATGTTCTGGACATATATCTTTCGAACTAAATACTCACTCCCTTTTTTTTTCTTTCGTAAATGTTTACAACCCTTATCAGCTTGTTTAAATATCGCAGGTCTAGTAGGAAGAATTTATTGAGATATGATTCAAACATACGACTATACTGTGTTATTATTAGCAGTTAAATGAGTACGTGTTTTACAAGCCAGAGGCTTTGTGTATTGTGTTTTGCCTGAAAAACAATTCTAGATTGTAAATTTCACTCGATATTAAGTATTTTATAATGTTCCACGTTAAATTTATTTTAACCATACGATCGTATTCAGTTTTTTAACAATCATTTATTTCATGAAGTAATGCGTTTAATGGCTTGTTTAACGCTACGTCTTATCATACACGAAATTAAATTGAACAAACAAAAATCAACTCGTTTAGAAATTCAACAAGCAAATATTACTATTAACTAAGAGGAGTGTTTTTTGTTCATGTTCTTAAAACGAAATGCTCCCTCAGATAAAATATCATATTACGCGAGTTATACATTAGTTTTCAAAAGAGTGCACGGCTACTATATACGGAATACCGTTAAAGCCATCGTGGTAACACATTAAAATCCAAAGGGCGACAATGCTATAGTGCGATTGTACGATGGCGACAATGCGATCGTACGATGGCGACAATGCGATAGTACGATGGCGACAATGCGATAGTACGATGGCGACAATGCGACAATGCCACAGTACGATGACGACAATGCGACAGTGCGACAATACGATGGTGACAGTGCGAAAGTACGATGGCGACAATGCGATAATATGATGACGACAATACGATGACTATCGCATTGTTGCCATCGTACTATCGCGTTGTCGCATTGTCGCCATCGTACTATCGCATTGTCGCCATCGTACTATCACATTGCGTCATCGTACTATCGCACTATCGCATTGTCTCCCCTGGATTTTAATGTGTAACCACGATGAACCTAACGGTATTCCGTAACTATACATGAAAAACGTGCTCTGTTTTAGTTTAAACTTATCTCCCGCCTTTGTAAAGAAATGAAAGCAAGCATGTTATCAATATCGCAAAAAAATCTGCGTGGCATTACCCCCGCTAAGTAGTAGAGGAGTTATGTAGAGGATATTTGTTGATTTCAGATTAAAATTGTATTATGATTTCATGAGTTGTCGTACAAAACATGTTTTCATCGGTGACGGGGTTACGGGTGAAGATAGTAATTTAATATGACCATTATATATATATATGGGGAGCATATAGTTGACAGTTTGCACTTCCGTACTTCCTTCCTTTCTTCCGTCACACTTTTTTTTATTAGTTTCTCATAGCGCCTATAATATTTTACCGATCACTTACATATTTGGCATGTAGGCACCTAGCATGGACCTCTACCTTTTGATGAGGTTTGAGATCACTGGGGTCAAGGTCAAGGTCACCGAGGCTAATAATAGATTTTCTTCAGGTCACATTTTTTTCCACACAATTAATCCATATATCGACAAAGCATCATTGGGGAGCATCCATCAGTTTTACTGATATCCTTGTTTTTTATGTTTTTGTTTGTCTTTATAAAATACGCGAAATTTGATCGAACGTCAGAACAGTTCCTGTATTTTACGTCGATAGAATGACAATATGTGTCGTGTTCTGAGAAAACTGGGCATAATGCTTGTGCGTAAGTTGTAATCCCAGATTAGCCTGTGCATTCCGCACAGCCTAATAAAGGACGACACTTTCCGCGTTTATGGAATTTTTCGTTTAAATGATGTCTCTTTTTTTGCGAAAATTCAATGTAGGCGGAAAGTGTCGTCCCTGATTAGCCTGTGCGAACTGCGCAGGCTAATCTGGGAGGACACTTTACGCACATGCATTATGTCCAGTTTTCTCAGAACGCGACACATATGATCACAACAATGTCGCTGAAGTCGGAAAACACTGAATTGCTGTTTTCATCTGTGTAGCCTAATTTTCTTCTTTTATTGAATTTATAATTTGTTTTCTTTTTTTTTTAAATATTCAATTTTACACCGAAGATTAGGTTATTTAATTGTTGTTAAACATATAATTTAATATAAGTTCCAACACACATGGTATCAGGTCAGAGTAAACAAATCAAATCTTATCATTTCAATAGAGCTATCCAGTAAAATTATCAGGTCATCACTCACTGGTATTCCTCACTCACAATTCATCTGGAATCACCATAGACGTTTGTTCGTCTGCACTTAGACGTAAATTTGTTCGCAGAAAATCCCATACACTTTTTAACGCTGAAATGCGGCGTCGGTGGTTTTGGTCACTTTTGACATACTTAAGTTTAGTTTTTGCAATTAATGTCCGAATTTAGATTCGTTTCAACTTAATAAAGACACATGTACAAAACTGATACGTGATGTTTGAATAAATGCGATTTGTCACAGTATGTCAGTCATCATATGTAATGTAAATGTAAGAAGTTATAAATATTAAATTTAAATTGTGTTAATATCGAATGATCATGGCGGTTTGCAGCGCTACCTTACCTATACAAATGTTATATTTGTTTTCGTTTAATTTTTTAATGGAATGCGATATTTTAATGAAACTTAATATATCGATACGTTGAGACTAAAGTTGGGGTTTGGATCAACGTCAGAATTAGTCACAACTGATTCCCGCGCAGTACGTTGAGAACGAATTGAGCTTTTATAATACAACGTCATTCATAGATACCTTATCTTATGACCCCGCTGTGGATTTCGCAAGGGGTGGAGATCCATTGGTTGCGTCAAGCTCAACATGAAATAGTATCGATTTTTTTTTCTCAGTAACTCAGTAACGAATTTAAATACGACTTCACTAATACTAGTCGGTGCAAATGTTAAGAGCAGGCCTTTGGTGCATATGCGACGTGTGAGGTCTTGGTCAAGGTAACCATTACTAAATATAGGAAACTGTTTTCTGCGGAGGTCCATAGCTCAAGAATGGATTGAGTTTTTGTAATGGAACTTCGTTGTTTCATTGTGTGGTCAAGGTCCCAAAAATAGAAGAATATAAATTGTTGTATGGTTTTCTGCATAATAACTGAAAAGCGTAACTAACATATAGTTTTCATGACATTTTCACATTTCTTGACGTGGTGACATTATTTTAAATATTTTGTTGCGTGCATAAGTTTTAGTTGTATAGGATGGTCTTCAATCCTCACTTTAAGGGACTTGCTAACAGTTTATCAAAATGAGAATTTTTCAACTTTTTGTCACAGATTCAAGACATAAATTAACTATGTACATCAGTGTGCGAAATAACACTTATGCCGCAGACTTACACTGAAAATACACTTTTGTTTACGAAAAATCATCGTTATAAATTGATAGAATTATATAGCGTCTCAGACGCGAAACGATCTAAAAATTTCGATTTCTTGTATTATCGTTATATTTTGTAACAACACGTGGATGGTTATACAAAGTATAAAATAAATGGCAACCCATGTGAAGACCGATGGTCAGATCCGCACATAATGTTTTCGTAACGCCACAACGACGACCCGAACATAAACTTTGAATTACACACACACCCACGTGAAGACGGATGGCTGAGTGGTTTCGGCGCTCGGCTTTTACTCCATTGGTCAGTGGTTCGAGCCCTGTTGTGATTAACTTTGTTTTCTCATGTTTTTTTTTTTTTTACTTTTATTCATGTTTTTATAGTGGAGCTCTTTAGTTCTGATGTTTATATTTATCAATTTAAAGCATTTATGACAAACTTCAAAACATGCCAAAATCTGTGAACATGTCCCTTTAAATACAAATGTATTTTTATCAAATATATAATGTATTATTCTAAAAATACACTAAACATCATAAAGTTGAATATATCGTGTGTGTTTTTTAAAGCCTCTCTCCACGTTAAAACAAATCAAAATGCTCTTTTACCACATACTCTTGAATATATATAGTTCTATTGTATTATTCATATATTTTACACAAACAAGTTAAACAACTCATCAGTTAATCTTCTCAAAGAGATTTGAGTGTATATGGATAGTGGCGTTTTGTTGTTTGGTCGAAACCGACTGCATGAATTGCCATTAAAGAAACAGCCTGTATAACTGAACATATGTATATTGTTTCCACTGGTACCGATGATCTACATGGGATCAAGGTTCAAAGTTCACAGCAAGAAGTCCCCTGTCCAGCACTCGTCTCCCTGTGTGATGGCCTGAACAAGGGTCACTGGGAATTGTCCGGTGCTAGTTATGAGTGTTCCTGCTTTGCTGTTCGCCGGATTGATTTCTACGTTCCTCGCGTCCGACATAATTTTACCTTAAACGTAACGTGATCTAGTTATAATCGTGCATGCATGTATAAATGTATTATGTTATGGTATATTTCAAACATCCATAATGTATGACATATTTTAAAAGAACATGTCTTTTTGAATGAAATTCTAGCTGTTTGAATTTACTGGAGGCTTTGTCCTTTCGAATGGTCTTCTAACAATGACCCAATATCAGGCGTAGTGTTACAGTTTCTCTTATTGATGTTTGTGCATGATTTACATAAGGTATTTTGAAAAAGAACATTAAGAGTGTACCGATTTTTCCCACGTTCGTCAATGGTGTATTCCTTTCAGAGCGGAAAACTGTCATGGACATCGTTTTCGGTATGGATATAGAAAAAGCATCCAGATCCACTCGCAGTATCCGTTCCTTGCCCGATGCTGTGATATTCGACGCTGTGATATTCCACGGAACCGCTTGGTCTTTGAAAATCACGAAGTTTTCAACAAAATCTCTGAAAAAAATGTCCGTGTAGTATTTTGTTCGTTCGGGCATAACAAAAATCGCGAGTTTGTAACTTTTTACATAAATTTGTAATTAATTATTATTAATTTGTTTAAGATATATATTTATCTCCAACGATGTATTCGGTTCACATGTATGGGTGTTTAAAAAAGAAGAACCTGTATACAAAACGATTTTGTCAATGGAAGTTCTACAAAAGAAAATTCAAGAAATCAATATACCTTTGGAAATATATAAACGAAATAACATTATTGAGAAAGACATTTAGGGGTTAATATGAACAATCATTATTTAATGTTGATAAAAGTATGTGTAGGGCTGTGTCTTTATTCCTTTGTAGGACGAATGCGGAAGGGCAATATATATTGTGAAACCCCTGCATGGGTATAGTTCAACAATCTCTTGCACGACGGTAACATTACATTCATATGTATGTGAGAGCACGGAACGACAACTCTGCATGGAGATTGATAGTTCAAGCCGGTACTCGTGTCCGACCCAATACGTGAGATTTTACAATAAATTAACGCAAAATGAGGTCTTTTTTATTATAGTGTCACCCCTATCCACTAGGCCACGGCGATCGATGAGTTAGTGTATATATTGGGATAAATGTTTCTCAGTAAGCAGATGCATTTGCGTCGCTGAATGTTTGTGTTAAAATATAAATGACAATAGATAAAGTTATTATATTTGATGACAGGATGTTGCCAGTTGTCGATGTCCTAGTTCAAAAAATTAATTAGTTTGGACCTGCATTTGATAATTGTGACTTAATTGACATATTTGACATGTACGTTACTGTCGCCGTTGGGAATGATTAAATGTATATCTTCAATATGTGTTATTTTATTTTATTACTCCCAAACAAATTGCTTTACATTTGAAGAGCCTAACTGTAGCAACATGCTGAATACTTGGAAAACCCAATGTTTTAGGTAAATCACTTGACAAATAAGCAGTTATCTTCCGATTTGTACATGCTTGTTGTTAACGACATGTTCCTTACCAATGATTGAGATTGTTTAATAATAAACAAAAACATAATGCATGTTATCTAGCTGTATAGAAATGCAATTTTTAGTTTCGTTCAGGCATTATTTTTTGCATGCAAGATATACCTACTCTCAATATATCAGTTTGTAGTAAAGAAATTACGAATTGAGACCATTTTACGCTACCCGCTAGTATTGTTTTCAATTAAAATGATTAAACACCATGCACAAACCATCGGTAACGGACATGTCATGTAAAGTAACGTACATGTCAATGACTTGCTAACGGCTTATTTGAATTATTTTTATGCATTTACTATTGTAGAAATTGCAAAATCAAGGGCCGAAATACAGAAGGCTTACAGACAAAGACTTTAATAAAAAAATAATGCTGCTTACCTTGCAATATTAGCCGTATTTGATTTATTATCGAATCATTGATTTCTCAATATGAAAATGAAGTTCATGACATGTCCGTTACTTTTTACCGTGGTATATTGTTATCGCTTTAACTATTAGTGACCATGCAATTTGATCTCTGTGTGAGATAATTTCGAAAAATGTGTATATCTTTTATTTATGTAAACCCAAAATGTTTATAAATTTTGTTGTATTGTTTTCAATTTAAATGATTAAACACCATGCACAAACCATCGCTAACGGATATGTCATGTAAAGTAACGTACACGTCAATGACTTGCTAACGGCTTATTTGAATTATTTTTTTGCATTAACTATAGTAGAAATGGCAAAATCAAGGCCTGACATACAGAAGGCTTACAGACAAAGACTTTAAGAAAAAAATAATGCTGCTTACCTTGCAATATTCGCCATATTTGATATATTATCGAATCATAGATTTCTTAATATGAAAATGCAGTTCATGACATGTCCGTTACTTTTTACCATGGTATATTGTTATCGCTTTAACTATTAGTGACCATGCAATTTGATCTCTGTGTGAGATAATTTCGAAAAATGTGTCTATCTTTTATTCATGTAAACCCAAAATTGTTATAAAATATAATTTATCAGAATATTTTCTTAACTAAGAATCTTGTACTTAACAGATTTTCATGATAGAAATAATTGTGTTTTTTTAGATTGTTGAAGAAAGACACATATTTTAGTATCAAAACATTGTATTACGGCTTAAATTAAAAGAAAACGTCCGGGCATATGTGTACTCTATCAGGTAACGTAACATTTTGATATTAAGTGCAGATACATATGTAAATGAGAAATGTTTTTGAAAGAATTCCCCGTGTAACGCACATGTCAGCATTCAATTTTTCTGTTGCTGGGTAGGTTATTTCAAGACTGTCTTAACATGTTTGTTTCTTAAATGTTGTTAACAATTTTTTGCAATTTTTTTTGAAATACCTAATAGTTTATTGTTAAATAGTTAATAAACTGTTATTTAACACTTATGTTTTATATTTTAACATGGTCCAAATGCACTTGCTTACTGAGAATGCGTGAAATTGTACTTACTGGTCGATGGTAACTTTCGCACGCCCGTACTGTAGAATCACCTTTCTGATACCATGCTTTTTAAGAACGGCAGTGATGGTAAGGTCTTTTGCTGTAAATCAATTAAAACACCATATATGCGCATGGAACAAAGACTACATGATTAGTTAATTTCAAAGAAAGAAATGATAACATTATTAAAATTGAGAGGTTGTGGCACATTATAAGGCAATTAAATTTTAAACAACGATTGATCTTGATTTATGTCAATCTTTACCAGTATTGTATTCTTCATACATTTGTTTATTTCGGTGAAAGTCGTAAACCTTGGTATAATATAGGTGTGTGAGTTACAATGCTTTCGGTACAGAAATATTATACCTTTGTCACTATACAGTAAAACCTCTTTTCGTTTAGAATCCAAGTCCTTGCACAACGCTATGTTTAGCGTTTGAATGCGCAGTATCAGGTGTGGGTACTTAGCGTTTTCTGCAAATAAATATCGAGATAGAACGGCCATTGGTAATGGCCACACAATTTGACATAGTCGCTTGTTCAACACAGGTGTTGAAACGAATATTCTTGATGCAAAAAAAAAGAAAAGAAAATGCTGCAACGTTTTTATGTCTTGGTATTTTTTAGCTCACATGAGCACATAGTGCTCAAAGGGAGCCTTTTTGGATTCCGTGATGACGCCGTCCGTCAGTCCGTGAGTTAGTGCAAGCGTAAACATTTTATTCAGACTTCTTTCTTTCGGAACCGCTAGGCAGATTTAAATGAAACGCCACATTAATTATCTTTGGGTGACCATCGTGCATAGTTTGGAAATTGTGGAATTGCATACGTAGGTCAACAGAGCTTTACATGGATTAAAACATGTAAACTTCTAAAATCTCTGAAACTACAGGGACAATGGGTTTAATTTTGATGTGTTACAGCGTTTAGTGGTCAAAGTTTGTTCAAATCGTGTCCCGAGATATGCAATATCGGAAACAACACAAAGCTGTTCAGGTCCTCTAAGTCTTATGTAAGCTGTTCAGGTCCTCTAAGTCTCATGTAAGCGACATAGGGCGTTATGGCCGGCCCTCTTGTTTGTTTTAATTTTTGATTCATAACAAATGTTTAGTCACTTAACTGAACAATATGGTGGTAATTTACTTTAAATCTACTAGCAATACAGTATCAATATCACTTACTGCCTTTGTCCTTTCTTTTGGTTTTCTTCTTGTTAGGGGCTTTTGCGGGTTCAGGTTTGGCGGTGTAACGTGGAGGTCTTTGAGTGACAGTATACATTGGCGGAACGTGGGTCCTGGTTAATCGTGGCTCTGGGTAATCCCAAGAAGGCCCACTGTCTGCTAGAGGCACGACCGGACGTCTATGTGATGTGATCATATGCATGAGGCTTGACGCCATCGGGTCACGCATGGCCGGCATCGAGAAAGTACTGAAATATTTAAATCATACGCATGGCCTGCATAACTGCGCTATGTACGATAATAAATCTGAAATACTGAAGCTCAGTAGAAACCTTGGAAATACTTTGCAACCAGGAAATGACCGTAGATGGGTTAGTAAGTTTGCTTTTGTATCATAATTATTTTACCGGTAATTTATTTCTTACCGAAATAAAAACAAATAGGTTTAATTGCTGGCTAGTGACTGCGTTTCCAATGTTCATATTTATAACAACAAAGCAATTAATAATACAGAAATAACCATTGTTATATCGCTTTTAGTTTTGTCGATAGTCTTATGTACATTGTATGTGTATGTTCACATTTAATATTCTTGAGTTTCATTGACATTACAAATGCGGTACATCAGCTGCGTTACGGACTGTTTGCTGCTGTGTTTTGATAGCAACTAATGACATTGTAATAGTTATCGCGTGCAACTTGAAACGTTTATAAAAACTGCGAGAGAAATAAAAATTCATAAACATATTACTTTTCTAAATTCGTAAGTAAGATGGGTTAGTAAGTAGACAGGCAATAGACTGGTAAACAAGCAAGAAAGGACCAAAGTTATGGAAGAGATTTTAAGTTAAAATCAATGCATGTGAATGTCATAGTTGTGTAATTGTTGGTTATTTTCATGTGTTAAATTAATATTTTAGCTGTTATTTTTGTAACATTATTGGTTATGTTCATATGTTTAATTCATATTTTACCTGACACCCGCATGCATTCATTTGTCAAGAGAATTTAACTCGTGGGCTGCAGATTGGAAAACATACGTCATTTATACGTCAGAATTAACATGCGTGGTATATTGACTTTAAATCCATTCCATACACATTAACATTAAAGACCATATACCGGACCATTAGAATGAAGACTTGTTAGAACATGAATGAACATTACCGGTACGTTTTAAAAACAATATATACATAGGCCTCGAAATCATATAAATTCGGACTACAATCCTGTCTTAACCGGTATCCTCGTTATCTAGTTCTTGATCTGGTTAAGACAGGTTAAAGAGCATTTTACATAGTCTATGGTACTTATAATGATATTTTAATGTTCAACTTTTTTACAAAATGGTAATCGTACCCTGCCATGTGGTGGGATCGCATGTGATGGATTGCCCCATCCTTGTGGCGGGATGGGCTGTGATAGATTGCCCCAGGAAGGCCTTTTTCTGAAAGTTGAGCATTCATAATATTAAACCATGCGGCTTCAATACATTTTTTGAACAAGATAATGTTTAGACTGTTGACAGTATGAGGGATGTCCTGTTATAATAGCCTTCAAAATAACAATATCAATATACTTTTGTATCATAATTATTAAACCGTTAAGTTATTTCTTACCAAAATAAAAACAAATAGGTTTAATTGATGGCTAGTGACTGCGTTTCCAATGTACACATTAATAACAACAAAGCAATTAATAATACAGAAATAACAATTGTCATATCGCTTTCAGTTTTGTCGAGAGTCGAATTTATATGCATGTTCATATTTTATACTCTTGAGTTTCATTTACAAGAAAAATTCAGCTGCGTTACGGACTGTAAACTGTTGTGTTTTGATAGCAACTAATGACATTGTAATAGTTATCGCGTGCAACTTGAAACGTTTATAAAAACTGCGAAAGAATGAAAATTCATAAACAAATTACTTTTTTAAATTCGTAAGTAAGCATGTATATATTGAAGCACATTTGTCAAAAGATCAACGGATTCATGGCCGTTTGTTACCAATATTTGACATTTTGGTTCTACGGGTAAGTTAATAAGTATACATTTAGTTGCTATCTAGAGTAATTCAACTTAATGGGCATAGAAGTATCAGCATGTGGACTCTATATGTACCGGCAACGACTTCACTTGTTTCCGCGATGCCACTTCTTCGCTTCAGTTCAGTGACCACCATGGAGGTGTGAGGCGTCACGAAGCCATACTGAAATGTCAAAGAATGGCCAAAATTATTATTGATCACTGCACAGCCTGGAAGGGACAGATCGGTAAGGGAAGCGGACAACTAAAACAACCGAGGCCTGGNGGTTAGGTTGAGGGTGAGGGGTAGGGTTAGGGTTAGGGGTCTTGTTAGGGTTTGGGTTAGCCTAAACCCAACCCTAACCCGACCCCTAACCCTAACCCTAACCCTAACCCAGGGTTATCAATATCACTTACTGCCTTTGTCTTTTCTTATAACCAATATAGTCGATAATAATTCATTTTTAAGAAATAGCACCAAACGTACGGACGCGATCATGTGGTAACGATGTGTGTTTTAAAACTGCTTTTTTTAATTACGAAATTGTGAGTATGTAATATAGCTATGTGTTGTGCTATAATAAATTATGATTATTGAATAATGTAATAGAAAATGAAAACAAAACGAGATTACAGAACACTGACAAAAAAGTACTAAAACTCTGCGTATCGGATTTTCGTATGACAGGGCGAAACTTAAATCCCATAGGAGCCAATATGATGAGAACAAAATTTAACATAAGTTTTTATGACAAGTCTACAAATACTTCTCCAAAAGCCATAATTTATGTTCTCATGCGTGTATTTTGTGTTTGTTAAAACTCGACAGTGCATTTTATGCCATAATATAGACGACACAAAACAATGCTTATTCTTGAACAAAACACGTTCAGTTATTTTCAACACAAATCTTGTTTGAACATGTTTTAAAAGGACATGTTCACGTTTTGGTAAATTGACAAAATTGAAAAAAAATGTTTCCGATTTGCAAATTTTCGTTGTAGTTATGATATTGGCGAGGTTACAATTATACTGAAAACGTACCATGCACTAAAATATGCATAATATGCATTGTTTGACGATTTAAAAACTTCAAACTTTTAAAGCGTAACAAACGCGAAACAATTAAATATTTTGGAGAATTATGTTGTTATCGTTATATTTTGTGACATTGCGAGGATTGCTTAATTTTATTCCGAGGGTCAGTGGTTCGAGCCCCGGTGTGGCTTACTATTTTGTTCTTTCTTTAATTTTATTCTTCTTTATAATGGAGCTCCAATGCTTACATTTATCAATTTAAAGCATTTACTGACAAACTTCAAAACCTTCCAAAATCTGTGAACAAGTCCCTTTAAAGTAAAATACACAACTCATGTAAGAAATGGAAAATTACACTAAGAACAGAACTTGACCTTCACATGTCATTGCTTGCAATTGTCTTAAGTGTTGATATAATACGAATACTTTTATTTTGAAAACAATTATTTAAAGGTCAGGTCATTCCCTCTGTACATTTCCCAATAATGGCCGAAATATTCTAAGTGCATAATTAATGATAAATACCAAATGTACTTCTGAGGAGCTGTTCGGTAGTATAACGCTCTGATTATGTGTTTAAGAGTTTGTTGAGTGCTCTAGTACTTCAGTGAAGTATGAACGAAAGATTTCGAAAACAGGATGTTTGCTCTACAAAATGAGATTTCATGAGCCTCTACGAGGGAACATATGTGTTTGTTGTGAAAAAAAAGCATTCGGACTTCACCCTGTAACGCGTGGCGTTTATATTGTTTACGATACACCCAATTTATTTTTCCAACTTTTGCAACTAATTGACAAAGTGTCCTTCACTGACTCTCCAAACCAAAATTATCCTAATGCAATCAACGATAATTCAAACCACAAACGACATTTGAATATTCGAATGCCATTTTCAGTTAAATTTTATAATTTACTCAGACGAATGTGTACTGTACACAATGCTTGTTCAGTAGGGACACATTTCTAATATAATACCTACTTAGACAAGATAGACATAAAAAAATATCACATGCTATACCTTGTTTTCAATGTAATACAGACATTATGTATTTTTTTATATTACACATGTGTAATACAACATTTATAAGCGTTTTCATTGGCTACAGAATCAATAACTAACCAATCGCATGGCTTTATTTTGGTGTAATGACGTCGTCAACATGAAATGACGTCACGATAGTAACAACTTTTAGATCTATCAGCATTTGTTTGGTCAATTAAGATGTATTTTATTAAGTTTAAAAGCATGTGATAAAAAAGATTTGACATTCGTTGTCATATCATACCATATTTTATTAAACTCGTCAAGGAAATTCGTTAGTAAGCTCGCCAAAGGCTTGCTTAGTAACAAAATTCCTGAACTCGTTTAATAAAATATGGTTTGATATAACAACTCATGTAAGCTCCTATATATATCAAGAGCATCACACAAATTTTATGTTGAATATTTTTTATAAAACATGTCTCAGCTTACTTTTAGGGACATTCCGACGATCTGTTTCTTCAACGCATCGCCTCTTTCTCTATCGGTGGCTGCGACTTCCTTTTGTAGCAATTGCTTTATGGTAAGATAGGCCCAGATCTTAAAATAATAATCCTATTAAAGACATAGTCAATGAAGCATTGGCAATCGAACGTTAAAATAGTGTTATGAACCCAATGCAGGTCATGGTTTTTGAATTAAAATTTACCTAACTAAAATACTGTCATGCTTTAACTTATAACATAATGCCAATTACTATTCTCATTTTAAAACACGTTTGAATTTCATTTTTCCGTAATCATGAAAACAAATATACTCTATTTTCTAAGATATATTTGAAAACAATAATCTCTATGGATGACTGTATGAATTAAGGTCAAACCTTCTCCGTAATTTGTTCATATACTCCCACGTGTGTCAAATTTTCGACGGTATTCTCAAAGTCATTCTCAGTGACTATGATAATATCTGAGTATGAAATATCCAGATTCTCGTTGCTTTTCTTTGCAGTGTTGCCATTGACCTGCATTCTCAGCGTTGCCAGTCCATGAGCTGTGTTCGTTCCGTCATACAAACCGCAGACGACCATTTCGGATCCTTTAAAGTAGTTCCGGTAGTGAGTCTGCGTAAGATT
Organism: Dreissena rostriformis; assembly: GCA_007657795.1. Lineage (NCBI taxonomy): Eukaryota > Metazoa > Mollusca > Bivalvia > Myida > Dreissenidae > Dreissena > Dreissena rostriformis. The sequence continues at coordinate 90,554 of VMBQ01002848.1, read as the reverse complement.
CTGTGTTGGCGCGTCCAGGTACTGGAATGTCACGTTACTTAAGAGGGTAACGGCGATTTCGTTGTAGAAACCAGCAATCTGCATGGCGGCGTCTGAAGCCTCATAAATTTTGCGTCCAATGCCGTTATTCTGGGCGGCTAGTTTCTTCGTCAGAGTGTAGTCTGCATCTTCACCGAAGGCCAGACAAAATATTGGAATGTTGCCTTCGTTGGTCCTTTGAATGCTTGCGAGGATACCCGCCTGTGCTACAACGCCCGTGGTGGCTTCGCCGTCCGTAAGGAACACGATGACGGGGTTTTTAGACTTGCGCCCGCTGGTGCCATTTGGTTTAAGCAGTTCAACACCTTTCCTCAGCGCCATTTCAATGTCTGTCGCTGTGATTAAGAGGAAAAATAATTACAATTAATTACAAATTGTATCTAGTTCAAATATAAGATTATCAAACAAAAACAACAGAGACATCAATAGATGAGAAATTTTTTTTAGCTATAGAAATAGTCTTAAACGAGTATTATCAAACTTCCTTTGTTAGCATCTCAGTTTCATTACTAGATGGTCCACGGTTTTTGCGTACTTACCTTGTTGTGATATATTTCTCACTTAACAAATAATAACTCAGAAAATCAATTAAACAAGAATTCGCAAATTTTTCTTTCCTGATGGACACTTACATAAAGACATTTATAATTTATTCTACCTACATCCAAATGCTTGCAGGGTGTTGACATACTCAAGCGCTCGTTCTTTCACGTCTTCGTCGTCGATATCGACCATTTTGTTCTGCCAAGCGTTAAAGTTGTCGCTAAAAGTGATGATATTGAAACTGTCTCCGGTATTCAACTGCCCAAGAATTGACTTCATTGCCTCCTTCAGCTGTGAAAAAAGATCATTCAGCAAATTTAATGCAAAAATGTTTATTTGCTATTTACTTGATTGCCGATTTCATAAGTTTAAAACTATGAACAAAATATGCACCTTTATTTCAAACAGCAATCAAAGGCTAATATGATTTTGCAAAGATTGAACATGAAACTGTTGTATCTGATAAGGCAGTTAAATATCCTCCTGCATTATTATTAAACGATAACATATGAGAGGCGTTATTTATCCAATGCTATCTACGGCATCGTTTGGACAGAATTGTTATGACCGTTTGATTAAACAACTAAATGCGTATAAAAATGTGTACTAATCCCGCCGACCTGTGTCATTTTCGCTCCGCGCATCGAGCCACTGACGTCAAGAATGAAGAGAACATCGTTGGGGATTGGCTGAAGGCCTTCGGGTGCGAAGAAATGCACAAAGTACCCGTTCACGAGCTGTAATAAAACAAGTATGATCCAGGTTTTCACACAAATGTTTCAACCTTATTCACAACCTTTGTGAAAGTATATTGTTTTCATTAGTCGAAAATCACAATCATAATAATTCGGTTTAATAAGGTTTAAGATAATGTTCTGGTTTCACATAAGCGTCAGCGTCTATGTCGTTGCACCTTATTTTTATTAATGTGTACATATTTTGTATTTGACGTTATTGTTTGCAATGATTGTCAATTACTTTCAACTTTATCGTTTCGTACATCTATGTCGCTGCACCATGTCATTATTTTTTACATATTTTTATAAGACATAATTGTTTGCAACGATGGTCAATTCTTTCAACTTTGTTCGTTTGGTACTACAATAATCAATAAGGTGCTTAACAATCATACGACCACTATAACTTGATAAATTATTTTCGTTTGCATCGGTGCATTTTGGTATTTAATACCCTGCGTTGAAGTATTAAATGTTTGCCCCATTTGTAACTTTTATGTAATTGAATTGATATGATATATGGTATATTTTAATGTATAACGACATACTTCAAGCGGTGTATACGTCATTACTGTAACACACTCTAGGTCAATTTGGTGTAGATATTATTTAATTTCGCTATACGTAATTTAGAGGAATTTGAGTAGCCAGTTAATGCATTTACTTCGCGCGTGTATAGTGAATCATAATGCAAGTTTATATAGACCTCCCGCCCTACCAAGAGATCTCCGCCGTCCATTGACCGCTCCACGTCGTACTGCAGCACAAACTGTCCCGCCATACCGCTCTTTGACTGCTTGTTCTGGAAGTCTAAACTAGGCGCAAACTCGACAAGCGCCTCTTTTGGCGTAGGTCTGTTGATGACAGTGACCGTGGACAAGTCTGAAATTATGTGAATTCCGTTTTAAGCAAAATAAGGCGCTGGTCAGTGGTTCGATCGCAGAAGTATCACACTAAGATCAGTAAGCATGAATATAGACGATACAAACTATTTTCAATATGAATATATCAGTGAAGCTTGTCATAATGATCATATCAACTATAATTCTATATTTTGGTAAATATCAGTGCTAATGGTGAGTTGGATATTTTAACTATGGTTGATTTAAATAAGAGCATGATAGCATTTGGGAAGTTTAACTAGGATGGTTCACAGCATATGGAATGTTGACCCCTTTGGTCCTTGGTAACCGTACTCTGTGGAGGTCAGGGCAGCTTATTAAATCGTTAAAAAATCGCGGTGGTCATACATTCGCACAATGACTGGAGCGTCTTGGTATATTTACCTGCTAGGTTTGCTTCGATGTCATTTTTCAGCGGCGGTATGCGCAGTTTAGTAATGTTCCTCGACTCCTTGATGGCCACACGAACAACCATGTCCTCCACGGCCTGTCCCGGATCGATGTACACCACCTGAACGTAGGATATAGAAACATGTGCTATGCATATTATCCTTTGGCGATAATTGGATGGCTATTATTAGGCATACGCACTATCAAAGGTTTTCTTTAAAACATAGTATTAATATTTTTTTGCCTTTATAATTCAGGTTAATTATCAAATAATATTCAGGTTCCCAGTAAGAGCGTCCACAAATCTCTTATTATTAAAAGAATCCTCTTTCACTTTCTTTAATCCATTTATCGAACCTAGTTCATCATCAAAACAAACAGGCTCTAATTTGACAAAAACTTATCTAGTGTTTAAACTTCAGTGAACAATTTATTTACGTGTTCGTAGTGTCCGTGCTTGCGCTTGAGCAGCTCCTGGTACGTGAGGTTAAAGGAGATCTTGCCGAGCGCCGCCACGGACACGGCCAGCTGAAACCGGTTCGTCTCCCTGCTTCTGAACAAAGCAGTATAGGGCTAATGCATGTGCGTTCCTTAATCCTAGAAATACTAGCATACACAACAGAGATCTCCCTCACAACATCATTTGCCAGAGGACCTTTCCCATATTTGTCTTTCGCACCTTAATACTTTTTTAACAGAGTTGTCTTTCTGGCGTTGTTTCTCCATACAGTTTTCGTTTTCTCACGTTAACAACTTTCACGAAGTTTTATTTATATATTAAGATTCTGCAATCATATAAGTTCCTTAATAAAGCCTTACTTTGTGCCGATGTATCCTGCACTCTGTCCCTGTGCCTTCGCCTGTTCATACTCCTGCTTAGCGACCTCCTTCTCTTTGATCTCTCCCACGACGATCCGACCTTCAATTTCGCTAAAAACAATATCAGCGTTTTGATAAAGCGTGCTCATCATCAGTAACATGTTTTACTGTTATAAACGTGAGCTGGTTATGTGCTGCCTATTTCAAGGTTATTTATATTTATGCTTAGACTCAATGGCAGCATTCAAAGAAATTTGAAGCTAAAGCAGCGATTTTGCCAAGGAATATAAAATAAAATACTTTTTTATTTGAAAAATAATCCTTTAATATATTTTTTTAAGAATTGCTGTGTTGGCTTGTGGTAGTGCTTAAATATCTGACGATGTATCTTACAGTGTAAGGTTTGTAATGAACGCCTCATTCGGAAGTGTGACGTCTATCAGAGCTTCCGTTGTCTGGTTATGTCGATTCTTCAGCCGACTGGTCACCTTCGTCGTAGCGAAACGGTACTTGACATCCGAGTTGATGTGCAATGACGTAATTTCCGGTTTCTAAAATAAAAGCCAGTGTTTGTTTTGTTGTTTTCTCGGTATGTGTGTTTTGCAGATGTTGTGATGCTTTAAAAAAATATTTTTCCCAAATGTGAAATGTAATTAAAAATAATAATAATACAGAGTAACCCCGGGCCCTTATTCGCAAAGCTCCTTATGGGAAACCTTAGGAAATTCCTTTAATTCATGAAACTTTCTAAGTATCTTGCTGTGTTATTTCTTCGTATTTTAATATTTATGTATTTTAAACAAGTAATTATTTCTAAGGGGAGAACTATTTTAACCTTTTGTAAACAAAAAACACTAGATTTCTTACGGAAAACTTGATATGAAATTTTCCATTCGGTGCAATTCAACTTTAAATTTCCCTATATAAGGAGCTGTGTGAATATCGACCCAGTTACGTAATAAATATAATGACAATTAAGACGCCTGAATCATTATTTAGTTAACGTGAATAGCATACTGAAATAATAAAATAATAATATCAATCTAGTTAAATAGTATAATAGTCACAACTAGTCTAGTAAATCTAAGCGAAGCGCCCTTGATGATATGAACTGGACTATGAACTATAACAATAACAACTACAAAAAAAAGTTAAAAAATAATAATAATGATAATAGATCTTTATAAAAAAAAAAAAAAAAAAAAAAAAAAAATTTTTTTTTTTTTTTTTTTTTTTTTAACCTTTAAATACAAAAGTTAACCTGATCCTGTGAAGAAAATAGTAAATATTGCATAATTAAATTATCTGTTGCCTTGAATTCGTTTTAAAAACTTTAAAATATGTTAAAGTGATTATTTAAGACTTTCCTTATTTTCCCCAAAATCTGGCATTTCGCGTGATTTTTTCCCCAAAATCCAGCTTTTGGCGCGATTTTTTTCCCCTCAAAAAAGGCCAGGCCCTTTCCCCAAAATCAGATAAAAACCCCTGATATATAGTGGAGCTATCCTACTCACCCCAGCGTCGGCGTTGGCATTAGCGTGAGCGTTGGAATGTTAAAGTTTG
>VMBQ01002848.1:13214-84069 GCA_007657795.1 Dreissena rostriformis | reverse complement strand
AATAATAATAATAATAATAATAATAATAATAATAATAATAATAATAATAATAATAATAATAATAATAATAATAATAATAATAATAATAATAATAAAAGTCTTAATAATGAGGAAATCAACCTGAAGTTCTAATCCGAAACTAAGCGTAGTTCCAATCGCAAATATTGCCAGTAACACACGGCCGTTATTCGACGCCATCTCTCCGCTAATGAGATGTTTCTGTGTATTCGGAACGAGGAGTGTCAATCTGTCAGTGACGTATCCCGTAGACATAATAAAAGCTTTGTTCCCACGCCATCATCACTCGTATAACGCTCGAACCGGGTTGTTCTATACCGGAAAAAGCTTTAAGGTTCATGCATATTTCTTTCCGAAGTGTTTACGCCCTTCTAATTCTTAAAAGTACATCTTCGTCTTCTTATAATGCATTGGTGAAAACTTCGATGTGATTTTTTTTCTGCACATATAGCTGATTTGAAAAGTTCGTGTTCGTAAGACCGGTTGTGCAGTATGAGTATTGTATCCGTAAACATTATGTATTCTTCATTCATCGTTTAATTTATTATATTTTTACATGTGAACATACATGAAAAGAAATTTCTTTTGTATGAGCCACGCTAAAGCCACGGATTGTTCAGTGTTGAGGTTTTCTCATGACCATTATGTTGAAGTGTTAAGTGGTATAACAAGTGCAATTTGAAATAACAAGCAGTAAACAAGATGTGATTGAACATAAGTGGAATGTTTTCTTAGTTTCCCTTCAAGGATCACGTTAACACACTCATATGAATAACACGTATCAATAGTACGCTTTAAGTGGTACCGCACAAGGCCTGCAAGTGTTTGTGTTTGATTTCCTACCAATCCGGTTTCTCAAGCGTTGTTGATACTCGTATTCGAGCTCAGTAGTGTTACTGTTTAACTTGAAGTACTTATATTCTCTAATTAATTTACAAGTAGCTGTTTTCTATACCATAATGATGTTGTATTCTGCGTTTCAGAGGAACATATATTATGAGCTTCACCAGGTATATCTTGCATAGTCCCTTTAGTATAGAAGAGGGTTGCCGATTTATAGTTTGTCTGGACGATTTCGAGTCTATTTTCATCGGCGATTAGATTAACCACAACCAAACAAGTCCATCGGTAGCCTCATGGTCATGTGTCTTAATAATTGCAACTGAACAATTCCGTTTATAATGTCATTGTTATGTATTTCCAATCATATTGTTAAATAATTATTTATGTATTATTTAAGTTGCTAATGCATGATTAGCCAGCCGACATTTAAAACGATGTCTATTTGCAAGGATATTGGTTCCTGAAGGGAGACCAGTTTCATATGATAGCCATGCAATTCAGCTTTGAAGGTAATGGACTTTTTGCTTTTGCGCAAAATGTTTCGATGGGACACCTGATTGCTAAAATCAACAATACCTTTTTCAAAAATGAAAATAAAAGTTGTTTTATCAACCTAGTTGAAATAAGTCAACGACCGGTTTCACCGTAGGGAGCTACATATAGGTTCACTACGGGTCCGTCCATCTGTTCGTCGGTCTGTCCATCCGAACGCCTGTCTGTCCTTCGGTTTGTCCAAACATCAGGTGATAACTCAAAAAGCTTGATGGAACTCGGTGAGTGGAGGTATGGCCATATGGAGATTCTGCACGTTACTTTTGTTGTTCAAATTGAATGTTGCTGCGTTGTAGAAACTGGGACTGTTGTTAATATGCGTAGGGATAATGAATGGATTGTTATTTTCTCCACCAAGACTCTTATAACGCTCGTACCAGGTTGTGCTATACCAGAAACGGTTATTTGTCATGATGGACTGTGTCTTACTCCGCTCGTACCAGGTTGTTCTAAACCTGAAAAGGCTAATTGGTGTATGATACGTACTCATAATGGGAGTATGTCATCGAAGCTGATACTTCCTGCTACTCCAAAATAATATGTTTTCTTATGCACATGCGGTGGTGAAATCTTGGTGATGATTTTGTTCGATGGAGTACGTTGTATGTTGGTGTCAAAAGTATACCGTTGTACAGTTTATTCCGGGAAAAAAAAGTCGGAGCATAAGTGTGGAGACAGTAACGTGAGATTAGATGCTGATAAAAACCATGATTTCAGAGTACTAGTAGCCCGGTGTATTAGTATCTCCGACGGGTTATGAGGGAAAGCACGTGACTGCCTCAGTTTAACAATATAATATTCGTGGAATCTAAATAAATCTCTCATACATGTAGAATTATTTATTTATTCCGCATCAATCATTTTGCGTTACTGAGCCAGTCACGTCATATTTTAGAAACCATCGGACTTCGTGTGCTAGTGTCTCAAATATGTATACCGGTAACTGCTTTTTGGTGAATACACTTGAACTACACATTATTAATAAGCTTGAACTACATAAATCACAGTCATATTTAATATCGCAACAATTCTTAAATGTCATGTCAAACACAGACATTCCACAAATCATTTAACAAACAAAACTATGAACACAAACTTCACAGTAATTAACATGTCATAAATTATATCTGGTAGTCGGCAATAACAGCCATAGGAAGTGTGTTGTGTTAAAACATTCGTAATGTGCATTCACTTAAATGTTCAAGCACTGTCACTAATGTGCTGTTCTTAAAATTGTTGCTGAAGGCCATCGCATACCAATGTCATGAGAGACTGACTGATGTCCGTCTTCAGTTGTGAAGTTTAAAATATTATATACATCTGTGGTGTTTCTTTTATGCATTCGACAATACATGGACACTGTGTTGTGAGGTTTAAACATAACTTACAATGCGTCATTACCAGGGCCCGTATTCACCAACCAATACTTAAGTCTAAGAATTGAGAATATTCTTAAAACTGTAATGCTATATATATTATTTATTGTTGCGTCTAACATGACATTTGACACATCAATTTACATCATTTTTCAAATAGAACAGTGTTCCTATGACATAAGACCCTTTTAAAGCATATATCTATTCAAACACTGATGAAAGAATGCTTGGGTCTAAGTCTATTCTTTATACTTCTGTTTTAAGAATTGGTTGATGAATACGGGCCCTAGATAAAAGATGTTATACTCTCCGTAATGGTAAGTTTTCTTTCCTCGATCAAATTTTCAAACACTACAGACAATAAAATGGAAAATTATCGAGAAAAATATTGTAAACACAATTTAAAAAATTCATGTGGAACTCTCAGTATGACACAGCTTTGTTAATAACTTTTATAAATATGCCAAAATACATAGTCGAACTTTATAAATAAACAGAAAAATAATTCTAAAATTATGGGAAATTAATTTCATTTAAATTATCTGCTATCGGAAACACAATAGTTTTAAATAAGTTTGCATTTCTAAAACTTAGTTAACCTATTTAACTTTTTTACCGAATCCACCCGAAAACGCCAAACAAACAAAATCAATAACTTATAAATTTCTTGAGGATGATAAATCCGATAAGATTGCAAGAAAAGAAGTATTCAAGACTACGCAGAGGGGGGGGGGATTAAAATCCTTGATATTAACCTATATCGAATAACTCAAACCAAGTTGGCTTAAACGCTTTATTTTTTCAAGCAAACTCAATAATAATAATAAACAATCTACACCAACATGCTCTATACATTTAGTGGCTTTAAAATATTTAAAAATTTAATAACCCGATGACGTTAAAACCATTGACATAAAAATCCTTGTATCTGAAGAATGTGATCAACGGATGCATCATTTAACAATTAACAAATAACAAGCCAAAAGCAATTCATATGGATAAGTAAATTTATCAAACATTATAGCATAACGTTCTTTTAAAAACATAGTTTGAAAAAGAGTACAATTTTTAGATCATACATTCGACTTCAGAAATATACAATGGTATACTTTATCGAGACAATGATTATTGTCAATCGTGAATGATATAAGATAAAACGATTCATTAAATTATAATACGTGAATACACAGCTTTCCGATGGAATGGAGGCACTTATTGCAGCAAAACAACATTTAATATTTTGTTCCAGAATACACGTACATCAACATCAAAACAACATCCAAACTGTGTAAACTAATATATGTGGAAACTAGTCTAACAATAAACACATGTGGATTTCAAACAAACCAATACATACATTAAAAATATCACTTAAGGTTAACAAAATAAACTCAAAAACAATTTTTTAAACAACCTTTAATATTATCCATTGATACTAAAGTAAGAAATTTTGAATATAAATAATTAATGCATATTATTACTAATATTTTGAACAGACCTTCAGAAACGTATCCAAGATAAATTTAGATTTGAAGATTCTTAAACATTGGGTTAAACTTACATATCATTATGTAATATTCTAATTGTCGGCAAGACAACTTCATTCTGCATTAATTTTATAATTACATATGGAAACTCATAATACATTAAAACAAATGAATATAGTTGCCTAAATAAATGAAAATATAAATGTCCTCAGAAAATTAATTAAACTAGAGCAAACAATTTCACATGTACAAAATAAGTATGAACTTTTGCAGTCCTGTTGGTGTAATCAGTTTTAATAATTTCATTCAACAAATATTAAAAGAGGAATTTATACTAACAAAATATAGGGTTAATCACAGTGTTTAAACGAGCAGGTAAGTATAATCACATATCAAATATAACCATTTCAAAACCATTTCAACATACATGTTTTGAAAATTATAGCCGCAGTAAACTTGTGGGTCTATATTATGAAGCTATGCCCAAACAATATTATCTGATTTTTCGTTAGGAAATATATAAAACTCAAATCTATTAAAAAATAACTAAAGTAATATAAATAGAAAAGTAATATGTACTTTACAGGTATTGTTTCAATCAGTAATACAAAGCTGAGATGCAACTTGAGATCAACGGAAAATAAAGAAAAAACACAGTTGATTGAAAACAGCGTTTTTTCTTAAGTATTATTTTCGGAAAGAATTATAATATATATTTATTTGTTTCCTTATTCCATCTTGAAAGTAGTTATAATGTGTTCATCTATGGACATGTTTGTTAGAAATTATATAATACAGTAATGGTGAACACCAATGCATACTGCTTCATCGAAACCAATTGACCATTTTCACTAATTTTAGCTCTTCTATTAAATTGTGTAAAGTTGAGTTATTCACGTTGACTTTAAATTTGTGATTTAACACTGCCGTTATGACAATTATATAAATATAGGAGGTTGACTGTTTTACAACTCTGCTTTTCAAAGCTTTGTCGGATGGTATTTAAAATACAACATTTTTTCGCTTTTTAATGTTTGTGTATTGTGTACCCTGATATGTTTAAACAATATTTTTAAAAATGTTTAACATTGTGTTATGACATTATTTAAAGAAATGAAGACACATACTTTTTTCTGCAAACACAAATAAATATAAGAAATAAGGCAAGGGGTATGCTTTATACTTTTGGTAGACAACTTGGTCGTAATTATGGAGTTTGTGTTACTCAAACACTTATGAAAATAACGTTATTTAGTTCCACAATAAACAAACACAAACAAACTTTTTGATAAATAAACGTTGCTGTTTACAGACGGAGACCGGTTATAACCAAAGGTTTGCTAGACTATTATAATAAAGTTAACACTTGCTCACACATTCTTTGTAGAAAATACGTTAACAAGAACAAAAAACAGTTACAAATATATCCTTTTAGGTTTAAACCATCATATACAGTACCATGTCTTACTTTTTACAGTGACCGGCCAGCCCGAAAGAAAGAGTCAGAAGCTTCACATTGCCCTCATCGGTGATAACCATGCCTAAGTGTCGATCATTTTTTTTTCCATCCAAACTGCATTTTTTTCTCACTATCACTAACTAACACATGTCCGAGTTTATTCTCATCTCCTGTTTCGTTTCCATAAATGGATTCTGGATTATTAGACGTATTTAAATCTTTTGGTGGATCACTCTGGTAGGGCCGATTAGATTCGTCAGCTACTTGATCACTTGCTAATAGTCATTCACCCCTGGTTTTTCCCGCTTGTTTTGTGCCTTTCACAATGGATGATTGTTTCACATTCTCGATGACATCACCTAGTCCTGACAAAGCAGACAGTTTCTGTTCAATACTTTCATTTGGGTGAAATTCTAGAATGATCTCACTTTTGGTGCTCAATTTATCAATGCTTTCTTTCGTCTGCCTGTTTTGGTCACACAGTTTATTGTACACGATTAAAGTCTGGATATTGGTTTTTTCTTCAAAGTCTTGGCATTCATCAAGCAGACTTTGCATCTTGTTAATAACTTCTTCACAGTGGTCAATGTCTTCTTTTACGAACATCTTTCTCCTTTCCAGTAATTTCTCAAATTTCTGTATCGTATTCTTCTTCAGTTGATTCAAAGCATTAGTAGTTTTCTTATGCAAAATATCGATTTCTGCAAGAAACATATTATTAGATTTTTTCAGAGACTGCATCCTTTCCTCAAAATCAAATTTCTTCTGCTTTATATGACCATGAAGTGTGACTAGAGTTTCAGGCTCTTTCTTCAATTCTCCTTTTTCGCGAAGAGATTTTACCTTTTCAGCTATGTCCACCAGATTTTCGACGAATTTTCTGTTGAAAAAAAACAACAACAAACAAATGAGAAAATAAATTTAAGTTGCTTGCAAATACTTAAATAGATTGTAACGTGTATTATTTTGAAGCTGTAGGACTGGTTAAAGTAGTAACATTAACCAAAAGCCATGGAATGATTAGTGTAGCGATTTGAAATAGTATTCTAGATTGTAGTTATTGACTGTTCGCGTTATTTATAAATAAAATCGATTCTCCCGAATGTGACTTTCTATTCAATGACTTTAAACATAAAATACCATATGACATACACACACTATGTTGTTACAATAAACTTAAAAACATATTGATCCATTTATTATGTAATTATTATAATTGCATTAAGGTCAGACAATCATGTTTAAAAAGGTCACTATCTCTTTGCTGCCAAGATCTTTGAAAGGGACTTGTTCAAAGTTTGGTCAACTGACGATGTTCAACATACTTATTATAGATTCAAACAGGAATGTACGCATTATGTTTAAAAAGCGAAATAACGCTCCCGAGTAAGAATAATGTTATAAACATTGTTGAATTAATGGATAATCATACGTCGAAATCAGTAAAATAATAAAGCGATTGTAACGCTTTTCTTCGATAATTTAAAACATTGATTGAGAACTAGTATAGCGTATATGTTTTGAAAACTAACCAAATATTCCAAAGTGAAAAAAGGCAAAGGCCGTAATTTGAATGACATTCAAAGAATTTTAATTAAATGAGTTGGAGATCACAACCGTTTCTTCAAAGATGCGTAATGTTATCAACACACGCGAAACCAAGTGATTTGATTTAAAACGAAAACATCCTACGAAGCACATGTAATATACAGTACATGCATAATGTTTAAAGATCACTTAGCATAAACTTATTCCAATTATGCCACACCTTCTGGCAAAAATGTTTGAAAAATTATTCATTATGTTAATGGCACGCGATCGTTTGTGTCCGTATGTCTAAGAATTGCATATGAAGCGTATTAAAACGGATCCCACGTCAATATGTGTAAACCTTTTAGCTGTCGTGTGCAGGGTTTTGGAGGATTGGAATTCACCAACCAACTGTGCATGCTACACAAAACTTCAGCCCAATACCCTAAATTAAAAGCTATATCCGCGCAATTTTAGACCCTGTCGATGCTTGCACCAATCACTTTGCATACAAAAAAGTTATATATAACATAATTTAGAAACACTATAAGTATTATTAGTTATATTATTAGTCACGTATCACATGGCATTACAGAAAACTATTTTTCTCTTCTTTCCGACACTGTTTCTTGCCAACAGACTAAAGATTTATAACCTTGCAGTGAACGTGGATACATTCTCTTTTACATTTTGTAAAAGTACCACTTTTACAAAAACACACAAACATGCATCATTCCTGTAAGCTGTATTACAACCCGTTGGTAACGGGTTTATTGCAAAATGGGCTGTTACAAAAATGTCAAATTGCAATAAGACACTCCATCTTAAATGACAGGCAACGCGCCATCTGTGCTACTTAAAGGGACCTGCTGACAGTTTGGTAAATTGACAAAATTGAAAAACAATTGTTTCAGATTTGCAAAAATATTGTTGTAGATATGTTATTTGCGAAGAAAAATAATACTGATAATCTACCATGCTCTAAATATCCATAATAATTTTTATGCATCTTTTGACGATTTAAAAACCTGACAAGAATAAAGCGTTTCAAACGCGAAACGATTGAATATTTTGGAGAGTTATGTTGTTATCGTTATATTCAGTGACAATACGTGGATTGCTTATATATAGTATAAAATAAATTACATACCACATCAGCATGCATTGCCGCGTGATTTGAGCGCTGGATTAGTACTCCAATGATCAGTGGTTCGAACCCAGGTGATAATAATTTTTGTTCTTTCTTTAATTATATTCTTGTTTTATACTGGAGCTATTTAGTCCGATGTTAAACTTTATTAATTTAAAACATTTATTGACATATTAAAAAAACAAACATGCCACAATCTGTGAACAAATCCCTTTAACACATACTTTCGACTAAAAGCCAACATGAAATACATTATACCTCATAAAATTGTGTGGGAAAATACCGCCAATCATATCTATTTACATGTTAACATATATACCTTGTTATTCAAAAACTTAAGCAATTTTTCAAACGTCATTCGGCATGTGATTATTTCGATTTATTACAACCCATGTAGCCGATTTACGACATTAATGTCAATGAACGCCTTTGGGCAAACAGTGTCGCTGCTGAAACTCAGCTCAGAAAATGAAAAAGGGCTCTTCTCAAACTTTTCTATAACGATGGCTGCTTTTCAGCTTTTACAGATTAAAGTGTATTAAATTACATATTTCCACGTATACTTTCGCACTGTGTATTGTTTATGTTATTTTATGGTGATATTGTCAATTGTCAAAACGTATATTCATAATGTACCTACTCATTACTTCAATCTATTTTAATTTTTGCTATAAATAATGTATATGTCACTATAACATACAATGCATTGTGAAACTGCAATTAATTCTGAATGCATGCTTGCTGTATATATGTTCTGCTCTCCTACCCTGGAGGAAATAAGAGTATATATATATATATATATCGTATGTCACTATATCTGCTTCACAAATTACATGCTTGCCACACACGTAACGTATTCGCAAAAAAAAATCTAGACAATGCCGCTATTGAAGCATATAATCTGTGAAGGATGTGCATACAAAACCAGTTTGAAACACGAACTGCAGACGCTTGTACATGTACGATAGTAGAGTATATCACGCTAATCTTGATTGATTACTCGCGATCTTTTACAATGATTTACATAACACGGCATTCGAAATTATTAGTGCAAGAATATTATATTGAATACACCTATTATTGTTTGAATATCAATCCATAAAATGACGCCACTCTAGTTTAACAACATATGTTCATGGTGTTAAATATCATATTAAATATATGTGTCATCTTGGGACACACACACACAGTATGTCAATCCGAATGTAAGGTCATCATAAATGTTGTTTTGTTATGTTTATATATTAAAAAGATTGAACAAACTTATCATTAACATATTTTAGCTTTTACCAGATGTATGTTGGATTTTTACCTTAAATCTAAGCACACAGGGTTTCGCACCATCAAATTTAAACATTTGCGTCATCTTAATTCAAACATGCATGATAAATACTGAAAATTTGAAAACAAAGATCTGCACTATGGCCATATTTTAATTTTTACAACTAAAATTTAAAACTGACATTTGAGGTTGTGGCAAAGGTGTTTCCTGCGACTAGGTGTCTCCATACCTCGATGGTTTGTGGAAAGTTCTTTAAACTAATTCCTGATATTATTTATTATGCCACATGCCGGCCATATTTAACTTATTGAACTTAAACTGTGATCTTCATCTTCGGAACACATTTTTGCACGTGACACACACTCTACACATGTTGACAAGTAATGGTACTATATTAAATATTTTTCTTCACATATTGTAAAACGACAATCGATAATGTTTATAGACAGTTTGACATACAAATGTATTTAATAACATGCTTTCCATAAAGACATTTACATAAACGTTGAACGCACAAATGTACCTATTTTAACGCTTAAAAAATTAACCTCTGTATCATAATCCGCATTTCGTGTGGCTTATTATTGATCTGGAAGAGCAATTGTTATATGAAATACAAACACATATTACACATGCCATATTGAAAATTTGCAAAAGTGATTATATTACTGCGAACGCTAAAGTACCCTTTTGACAAATTAGCACCCTACCAAATCCTTACTGTATCAAGGATGCAAAGATCACCCCCTCTGTGTCATATATTTACACTAAGGATGGCACCTTCACAAAAAATATTAAATATTTAAGGAATCGCTTATCAATACAGATCAGTTCTGTATGTTACATGTTCTGTATTGATACGACTATTAAAAAAAATACTCACCAATTTAATTGCTAGTTTGATGTAGGTAACGGATTTAGGACAGTGGCACAGATACAGAACCAGTAATTTCTTAATCATTAGCATAAAATAATATACCATCATCCACAAAAAGTAATCATACTATTTATAATAATAATAAAAGGTTTCCATAAGCACACAGTATCTTGAATTTTGTGTTTCACGCGCTCGAGTGAAATAATCAGTTTAGTATTCACTGGTATTGTCCTCTCATACTCGTATTGTCCGCATACCATGATTGAAATAAAGATCACTGTTTAGAAATAAGCTATATATTCGTCGACGGTTTGGTAACCTTGTATGCAACCTATAAATTAAATAACGATCTTTTAGAGGAAACTGAAAACTTACTTGTGATTGTTAAGAAGACATTTAGTACACAGCAGTTCCCTATGGTCATCACAGTACACTTCCAGTTCCTTATCCTTGTGCTCTTTGCAGCGGTTTGATTCATCTAACGGCCAATATTTCATGTCTTTTCGGTCGTATACTTTGTGCTGTTTGAACGCCTTTGTGTGTGTTTTTTTTCAGGCATTTCTTACAGTAGAACTTTGAGCACGTCACACAGTAATGCATTGCCTTATTGTTTAAGTGTTCCTCTTTGCACGAATCACAAGAATAGTCATGCATAACAAGTCCAGCGTTAAATGATTCCTCGAAATTCGATGCCATTTTCAGAGTTTACAATAAAACACTCAGTTGTGAAATAATTCAGAAATACTTATTTAAATAACACTGTGTTAATGTTAATATGGCAATTATGACCAGTGTAACTCAGGCTTAACGAAGTAAAGAACATATCCCAACCACAGTTTGTCTTTTTCCTTGTGTGCATAAACACTTAAAGCGAAATATTTTAGGCGATCCCAAACCCCAAACGTGTCATTGTAACTTCAATGTCTTTGTTTAATGGTATATACCGACTCATTGACTATGAATTAAATGCAACCATTAAAAACAAAGTCGTTTACGAGTATGGCTTGCCATTCATAGAATTAGGCAATTATCGTAATTCAATAACGGTACATTACACCGTTTACGTGTTGCAAGTTAAATGTTAGACGATTTTAGTCAATGGTAATTACGACACAAGTAAGTAGTTTCAAATGCTACATTAGGTCTTTGGAATCGCTTCACACATGTTCTCTTTGTAGGTGGAATGCATGATTATCCTATTACCAGATGAAAATCGATATTATAACAACGATCGTATAAACTCAAGCTTTATACTATCGCTATTTTTAAAACATGTTTGGGTTTTTCCAAAAATTGGAAAATCTGTTTTTGTCAACTACGCAAGAACAAAATCGTCAAAAAATGCGATATTTGATACTTATTAATGGGAAAAGGGGGGAAATAATAGGATAAATTGAATATTATGTGAGTTTTGGATAAATATCAAGTTTATCATGCTCGGCACGAACCATGGTCCGTGGTTCTAAGCCTCGCATGATAAACTTGATCTTTATCCAAAACTCACATTTTATTCTCTATATACTCGATAAGTAGTAGTTTATGTATGATACTAATTTAATAATCGCCTAGCTCACTGCATGTATAGACAAAGAACAAACCATCGTTGTTAAACTTCCAAATAAACAACGCGAAAGGTCGAGTTGGTGTTGTGTAGTGAGGGTTAATTCGGATTTCCATTACACACATTCTTTAATTAATAGATCATATTTAACATCAAACCGGTGCAAACCTGCAATTTATTGCATTGGCCGTTATAAGGCGTTTTTTTGTTTTATGCATCTCCTATGGTGAATAATACTCATTGACCCCAATTTTATTTCTCTGCTTACAATGTTTATGAAATTTTATTATGACGTTATATCCGAGGAACACATTGATAGTCACACGATAACAACAAACACATATTTCAATTAAAGAAATTAAAATTGTTACTCTTGTATAGCACTTGGGCAAGTTGCTGAGTCTTTAACGCTCCGTAATACAAGGCATAATTATTTGTTTATGGATATTATAAAACAAGTGTTTGTTTTGTTTATATTGTTTTGGTCGTTTTTCACTATTTCAGTCATATCACGGCGGTCAGTTTATCAACTCACACATTTTCATGGAATAGCTGGTTAACCAATACTACACACACGTATGCCAGTAACTGGAAACTGCCCTACTTGAATCAGAGGAGGGAGAGAATGGCTGTAGACACCATTGCGTGACCAATCCTAATACAAGTTATGTGACCGGGCCGGGGATCGAACCCGCAATCCTCGGATTTGGTGTCCTGCGCTCTAGCAACTTTTCAAAACATATTTATCAGTGACAAAAATGATAAATTGTTCAATACATTAAAAAAGTAATATAATGAGAGCATACGATAAATTACATTTAAAACAAAACGTACAGTATTCACATCATTGGCTTCTATTCAAAACCGGTATTATCGACCGCACAAAGCTTAATTACCTATGTGACGAAATTTGGTGGTCAGTCACCTTCGCTTTCAGAAGTTGTGTCCCTGTGTTTTAGTTTTTTCCATTTCCACAAAGTTGTTCGAAAACGACAGTTATAAATGAAAGTATAATTGATATATATTTGGGCTCATTTGAATATAATCATCTTCAGAACACATAAATTGATATTAGTAATCGGTTTCAGATAAGATCATTCAATATGATAATACTGTATTTTTGTTGTGATCAGTAAACGCTCATTCAAAATAACGTAGCTCTAGACGCCTATCAAATTGTTATGAAGACGGGCAGCACTTCAGAGTATGTTCCAGTTGGTCACACACCGAGTAGAGTATAAATATCGGAGACCGCTCAGTATTTAGTTAGTTTGAATTTGATATTCGGTAAGAATAAATCAGCTTGTGAGTGAATGTCGACTAGCTGTAATTAATATAAAGCAGATTCAGATGGTATGTTTAAGTTGTTGAGCAAGGAGTTGGAACTCTCCTAGGAACCATAGTGATAACGGTGTTGAGAAAACTCCTGGGTTAAGCTTCAACTTACTGGCGTTCAATTTGCTGGAACTTTGAGAGTCATTAATAACAATAACCATACTCCATGAAAGCATATATATCTGGGATAGGTGAAAAGTAGGCAATATTGATTCCGAGTTGTAGTTAGGAGAAATGCAAGTGAAGTTTGTTGATAGCAAAACTGTAAGGCTCTCGTATGTAGAGTTGATACATTTTGTTGTAATTAGTTTGTGTGTACGTTGGCACACATGGTTTATCGTGTATAAGTGATTGCAGCTAGTAGATGTTTGAAAGTATGCTCATGAATGTCTTATCAAGTGGTCAAAGTAGACCTTAGGAAAATTATATCGCTCAACAAATAAACTGCTTGTTACAATAAGTTGTGTTTAATCAGATAGTCGAAGAAGGCTGGAGGAAAATTAATTATACGGTAGTAATATATTTTGTTTTTGATCCGTTTAGTTCCAACTTTGATCGCTCCAACGTAGTCAGCTGGAACTGGAATAGTTCAAAGTCTTAAAGTTCCAACTTCATAAGTCCGAACATCACATACGCGCATCCTATAAGCTACAACTTAACGACTTATAAAGGTCTGACTAATTAACATAGAACAAGTGGGCTCGCGCACGTTACACCTATACTCACAATACCAGTGCACAATAGCGTGACTACGCCACCTGGAGAACTATATACGTTTGTAAAGGGAAATCCGCATTTTCGCTGTTTATCTACCAGTTTTGAAACCCAATGTCTATCAATGAAAATCCTAAGTCTCGAGGCTCCTAATTCGTTTTGAATTCTTAAATGACACATTCTTACATAAAAGCTAGTCGAGTAACTGATACTAAAAATAGAAGAATAGTGTCCGCTCAGTAACTTAAGTTCGGATGAAGATATAACAATGCATGCTTATGTATTGGTAGCTAATTCAGATGAATGAAACTTTTGATTCATTTAATAATATCTAGATCATAATGTCACAACAGCTTCCTGTACTATAATTATAACAATAATAATATGCCTAACCCGTATAAAGCATTTGTTTAGATTATGTTTGCAGCTTTTTTAGTATTGCATCATAGATAGACTGTACGCAAGCGCGTACGTGCGCAATACCTTACAACTTAATACAATATTATTAAATTCATGGTCTCTTTTCATCTATCTAGCGTTAACTCATTTACACAAATAAATAATTAAGCATACAAAAATTAATGTAAAATTCGCATTATAACTTATCACATAGTCGAAGTGATACTTCAACTTATACAAACTTTATTATATAATTTACATTTGACCAAGTATACACACTATCTAATTATAATATGATTAGAATTGTAATTATAATTTATTTAAAAACAAATTAACGAAAAGCTCCATGCATAAATAATCTGGTTTCCACCCTTCAAATTACGGTGTTGGAAACGGGAACCAGATAAATGCGTACACAATAATAATTACAAAAAGGAACACTTTTACGGTTGCATATTGTCAAATATAATAACCATTTCAACATGTACACTAAATACGGGTTTTTTAACGATTTCAGCAAAACATAAAAATTATAAACATTTCTATTTTTAGTAATAACATTTATCAGCATCGTATTATTTGGTTTACACCAATGGTTTTCTCTCTAAACGCTAAAATAGTGACTGATCATATCAATTTATGAGAGTCAAACCGAACAAACTAATAACAAAATTCATGAGGACATATAACACGTGTTTTATTGCTCATACTTGCGTTTTGAGCGTGTATTAAAGAAAGTGCCAACTGCAAAAGAATGTTACAATTGGTTTCATACGCGATTCATTCTAATGTTACCAAACAGATTCATAAGGTCCATAAGATTGGTTTCAGCTGACCATGCTCATTAACAGTGCTGACAACAGACGATTGCGGGCGCAAAATGCTCAAGTTAAATAGATTCCTAAGCGCAGTTATTGGAAACAGTTAAACTTCATATTTTTATTGACAATATAATCACACATTAAACAATGTTGGTTATAATTTTCCATGTCAAGGCGGTTCAGAGTTTACAAGAAATATATGCATACCACGATACATTTTACCCTACATAGCTTTTACAAGACAATAAAAACAATTATTTTTGTTTAAAGAAAAATGACAATTCAACATTTCTTTAGTTCCATAAGACAGCTTAACACAACACTATTTCACATTGTTTATTTTTTACGCAATTCACAATTACGCCACAGCTCAGAAATACATTTTAGATTTATTCAAGATAACACAGAGTGTGGGCTCAAAAATGTTGGTATTAACCTGTATTGAATAACTTAAAGAAAGTTGGGTTTAACGTTTCATTCTGCACACAAATGCATTTTAATACAACTCTACACCAATATGCTTTATAAATTCAAGGGCTTTTAAATATAAAAATCAAACTTAAAACCCAATGAAGTTTAAACAATGAACATAAAATCTGTGTTTCTGAAAAATGTGATCCTCGGGTACATCTTTAAAAAATGAACACATACCAAACCATGAGCAACTTTTTTGGAACGTTCACAATAGCATAACGTTATTATCAAAACATGGTTTAAAAACTTTGTACAGTCTTCAAAACATACATTCTACTTCAGAAACAATTCTATACTTTCCCAGTTAATCGTTTATAAGAGTGATGTAATCTAAAACAATTTCTTGAAATGTAATACTTTAATAAACAGCATACCGACCGAATGGAGGCAACTATAGCAACACAATAACATTGAATATTATGTCCCAGAATTATTATTATTATTATTATTATTATTATTATTATTATTATTATACCGGATTTATATAGCGCCCTTTTCATGCAAGATTGCACGTTCAAAGGCGCTTTACATAAGAACATTTGACGTATCGCAGATACGAATACATTTTGCAACACTATTTCAAAAGAAATCGATCAAAACTACTCAATTATACTATTAAACTACTCTATTATACTTATACTACAAGTACTACGTAAAAACATGCACAGTAACCCTAGATTAGAAAGATCAACGAGACACTATTAAAACAACCCTATGTGTATAGCTATAAGACAGTTAATGAAAAAATAAAATCTTAAACTTAAACTATAAGTACTACGTAAAAGAAAACAAAAAACAAACAAAGTTTACCATTACCACGAGTCCACAAACACCTAAAGGAATGATTATGCTTCCTTTAAAAGGGTACATTCAAGTTCATGCTGATTGAGGCAAGGGTAACGTCAGGATACCATTACCACGAGTCCACAAACCCCCAACGGAATAATTATGCTTCCTTTAAAAGGGTACATTCAAGTTCATGCTGATTGAGACAAGGAATTGAATAAACCACTGCTTATGTTGCATAAGATTGGAGGAAGAGGTGAGTTTTCAGTGCCTTTTTGGAGGAATTCAGTGTTAAAGAACCCCGAACGTTTGATGGAAGGGAGTTCCAGAGTTTGGGAGCAGCGTACATGAAACTTCGCTCCCTGTATGATACGTATTTAATCTTCGTTGGAATCACTAATGAGGTCGCTTCGTTCTTTGATCTCACGTTTTGCCTTGGCTCTTAGACTTCAAGTAGGTTTTTATGTATACAGGCGATTGTCCATTTAAGGCTTTGAACGCATTGGTAAGTATTTTGAAGTGGATTCTTTTTTCTACTGGGAGCCAGTGTAATTCTTTTAGTATCGGTGTTATATGACTATAGCGGGATGTTCTCGTGATAACACGCGCCGCAGTGTTGTAAACATTTTGTAGTTTCTTGATAGCTGATGTTTGTGTTCCATACAGCAGTGCACTGCAATAGTGTAACCGAGATGTGACAAGTGAATTGACCAAGGATTTTGTGGCATTTGGTGTAAGATATTGCCTGATGTGACCTATTTGCCTAATCTGACCGAACCATGATCTACTTATAGCATTAATTCATGTTAACCAACATGAAATAAATATCCAAACTGTGTAAACTAATATATGGGAAGCTAGTTTTCAAAAAAAAATCTGAGAAATTTTAACAAATAAATAAATTAAAAGTATCACTTAGTGTAGACGAATTAAACTCAAAAATAATGTAAACACAACCTTATAAGTTATCCAATAATACTGGATTTAAGATGTGTTCAATACAAATACATGTTTTTTATAATCAATAACATATTTTTCACAAATGCAAAATCAAGGCTTTAGCCTGCTGTGAATTCTGCTCAATTTATCATGAATCTAACATCCATATGTTTTGGGGAGAACCTATACGTACACAATATTTACACCTTTTAAATCTTATCCAAGGTAAATTTAGAATTGAAGATACTTTGAAATTGAGTTTTATTAACATACCATTTTGAAATATTCCAACTGTCAGCATGACAATTTCATTTTGCATTTATCGTAAAATTAAATACATTTTCGAAAATCATATATATTCAAATGAAAATGATAAAAGTTTGCCTAAAATAAATGAGTATCAAAATTTCCACAAAAGATGTATTTTACTAGAACACAAATTTCACATGTAGAACATAATAATGAACTATTTCAATTAAGTTTGTGTAATTTTATCCCATTTGAATAATATTATTAACAAATTGATGTAACGCTTCGTAAATAAATTATATTTATACTCATGTTATACTATTTTCATTAAACTAGGGCATATAATTCAAAACATCTTTGTTCATTTTTTTTTCCAACAAATGATTGTAACGTTAATTTGTGTGTTACATGTATTTCTTTTTTGCTAGTTGGAAAGAAATAAAATCGGAATACAAAATATTTTCAATGTTTGTCTTTAATTATAACCCGAATATGTTATACATTATTTTAAAGGGTTAAACATTGTATTTTTGATACTATTTAAAATAATGAAGACAAAGATATTAATTAAATGCCAAAACAAAAATAAAAAAAATATATGAGGATTGCTTTATTTTTTGGCGGATATCTTGGAAGCCATCTAGGATGTTGTATTACTCAAACACTTATGAGAAAAACGAAATCTACTTCCATGATACATTTTTTTACAGTTTGTTAAACAATACATCCAGAAGCCCAAAAGCCCAAGTGGACAAAGTAAGCATACAATGTTTACAAATTCAATAGTTAATGATGATACAAAATATTAATACGTTTCATTGCGATAATACATACATGTATTATTTAAAATTTGACATTTATATTTATAGCTATCGATAGTATATATGTAATTAAATATGTCTGATTAAGTCAAATTGTTATGATGCTAATTAATTACAGCTATAAGTTAAATATACTGTAATTTACATATATTAGGTTTTCATATGACATTTGTAATAATAATAATACTTTAAAATTATCCGAAGTAACAATATTCGTTTCACGAGACGCATGCTCATGATATGTGTATAGCAGCATGTACATGTTTTAGGGTCATAGAACAATACTTGATAGTAATACAATTGTTTTCTTATATTAAGCTATCTTAAAGTTGGCTGTACTAAAATACATGTCAATTAAGGCTCATGTATGTAACAATAGCATAAGCATTATCCCTTACTTGCTACCTATACGAAATGAAAATAGGCAGCCCAAAGTCTCTGGTCATGGTATACTATTTATTTAAACTGATATTATGAAACGGTGTCTGTAGCTAAACAAACACGAAAAACAACTTGTATTAAACTGACGACGTTTGGTATTTATTAACAAGCATTTCATTTAAATCTTATACAGACCACGAAATAAAAAATACAGATGGCCCAACGTAATCTAATATGATATATAAAAGTATAGCGGTTATAATTAGTACATTGGTTAATTATGATATTATAGATGTAATTAAATGCATTAAAATAAGTAAAATTCAGCCATATTGTCGTCAAAGACATTAAAGGGACTGTAAACCACGAATGACGAAAACAGAAAAGTTCTAAAATACCGTATTTTTTACAATTATTAGAATATATTGATTAAAATATCACGACTGGTATATTACATTACTTGAAAAAAGTTCATATTTTCAGTATATTCGGTAATAAAATCTCGCGATGTGAAATCGAAAGTACGTCGCGAAAATAGGTGACATAACGATATACACACTAAAAATAACGCAAGTAGATTGATCATTTTATATATAAAATATATGCAATTCACTACGCATGCACAATTTGCATTCCTGGGTTTACCGCATGATGATGATGATCAATCTACTTGCGTTATTTATAGTTAACTAGTATTTACCTGGTAGACATACCCAGTAAAAATAAATAAATACAAAAATATAGTAGAAATAAAACAACAATTTTTTTCAAGTAATTTTATATACCAGTCGTGATATTTTAATCAATAAAAACTAATAATTGTAAAAAAACGGTATTTTAGAAGTTTTCTTTTTTCGTCATTCGTGGTTTAAAGTCCCTTTAAGGAACAGGCACGATACATTCATTGAAAACATAGTAATGACAATTGATAAAAGACATTCAAATACAGTTTAACAATACATTCAAAACGACAATTTAACACCTACATAGGTCAACACAGAACATATGCATTACTATCCCTTACTAGCTATACAGACCCTAAAAACTGTTTTTCATATACAAGTTGCTGTTTACAGACGAAGACCAGTAATAGCCAAAGGTTTGCTACACTATTATACTACAGTTTGCTCTGTATAACACATTCTATGTCGGAAATACGTTAACGCAAGGAGAAAACCATTACAAACATATCCTTTTAAGTTTAAACCATACTGTACAGTAACATGGCTTACTTTCTTAAGGACTACCGTTTTTACATGACATACTGTCGTAAGGATGATTTAACATGCAAAATGATGGGATTAATAGAATACCAGTTACGTGTCAAAAATATATAGAGGATAACAGGTTACTGCCTGATCTTTTTTAAATATATCAGGCAAGGCTTAGAATAATATAACGGCGAGGCTTGCCGAGCCGTTATTTTATTCATGCCGAGCCTGATATATTAAAAAAAAGATCAGACGGCAACCTGTTTTTCTGTTTATCATACCTCATTTAAAAGTCACCATTTTTTAAGAAATAATAATTAAAAATCGCTACGACGCTGCATTTTAAGCGGGAAGGAATATGATCTGTGACGTTTGACTTTTTAATAATAACGTCATGAGCACGTGCTCTTAATATTTGTAAAATATGTTTTTCGCAGTTTGTTTTGCTTTTTGTGTCTCAAATATATTACATCTTGGTATCAAATTGTTTTTTTGTTGAATCTGATATTATTTTACTAAAAATAATGACTGTATTGTTCATGCATTGTGTTGCTTTCTGTGGATTAAATGTAATACATCTTGGTATCAAATTGTTTGTTTTGATGAATCTGATTCATTTTTTACAATAAAATATGACTTATTTGTTAAGTCTTAGTAATATGACACATCGACTGATATAAGAACTTCCTGTTGAACATGATATAAAAAAAATATATCATGCAACGTTATAACAGTCAGATATCAATGCAGCGGTATGATGAAAAGGTAATTTTATCGGCACGTTTCATGGTTTAGGTTTTCTAAAGTGAACTTGTTTTTTCCTGGATAACCAGTATATGCTCCTTGTGGTACATTCCTACAATCAGTGACCCTGTCTGATTTCGGTATTAAACAGATGTTGGATTTTGAACTCCATCTTTCCCTGTGACTTTCTCTGATGGTAGTATCTTCCTACCATCTCTCTCCACTTCAAATATTTGATGGGACCGATATCCACATACCAGAACTCGTCCCGATTCTGTTACATGAAGACCGGATGGGGCAACATCACACCACATTCGGGAAAAAATGAGTTTTGCAATCTCTTTTCCATCGCCGGACAACGTGACCAGCTGGTAAGTAGAAGGGTTTACCAGGTATATTTTGTCTCCATCTTGGCTGACTGCACACGATGTTACACCACCTAGGAAAAGGCAGAACTCTACAACGTCTTTAAATGTTCAAGTAGAAAATACAAATCACACAATTAAGTATTCGCATACACGCACACTTATAAAGCACATACAAAGATGAAGAAATACTAAGTCTTTGCTAAACACCATATAGGGTTCAGATTCGTATTTATAAACCAGCGATGATATAAGCATCATTACGTAACATAACATGTGTGAAATTGAACATTCCGATACCTATTCTATGTGTTTACCGTTTAAAGGCGTGTACAATTTGTCGACCATTGTCCCATCTACAGTGTAACGATACAATGCGTATCCGGATGTTATATATAGGGTGCCCTGGTGTCGGGCACTTCCTCTACACGGATGTTTGGCTCGAATTTACCATGCGATGCCAGCTGACCATTATAATCACTTTGATTAAGAAGATTTTCCACTCACGCACTGAAACAGCCACTGTATCAGAGTCAATCATGCAAATGGACGTTGGTTTATGAGGCAATTCATATTGAAACTTAAACTCGAAAGTCTGAGAAAGAAGCTTCACTTTACGGTTCTCCTCATCTATGATAATGATTTCTCCAGAAGCCGTCTCACATATACCTGAAATCGTGCATACGTATCTATCATTCTTTCTTACTCCAAACTGCATTCTTTTCTCACTATCAATAACTAACACATGCCCGGGTTTGTTCTGATCTTCTGTTTCGTTTCCAGGAATTGATGCATGATTAGATGTATCAAAATCTTTAGGTGGGTCACTCTGGTAGGACAAGTTTTTTAAGTGAATCTGTATTTTTCTGAAAACCAGTATATGCTCCTTGTGGTACATTCCTACAATCAATGAACCTGTGTGATTGCGGAAGTAAACAGATGTAGGATTGTGCACTCCATCTTTCCCTGTGAGTACCTCTGCTAGTATCTTCCGCTCATGTCTGTCAACTTCATATATAACGTGGGACCAATATCCACATACCAGAACTCGTCCCGAGTCTGTAACATGAAGGACAGATGTGGCCGGATGACGACCCATCCGAGACACAGTGAGTTGAGCAATCTCTTTTCCATCCCCGGACAACGTGACCAGCTCTTACTTAGAAGGGTTTACCAGGTATATTCTGTCTCCATCTGGGCTAACTGCACAAGATGTGACAGCACCTAGGAAAATGCAGAACTCTACAACATCTTTAAATGTTTACGTATAATATACAGATCAAATCAATAAGAGTTTACCTATGCGCTCAATTAGAAAGCACAAAGAGAGAATGCAACTACAAATACAATTGCTTTTAGATATTCAAGTTTATTGTAAACGCAAATTGTTTGATCGATCCGGACTAATGACTTTTTCTGGTAGTTACAATTTATCAAGGTAGGAAATATTGATTGTCGTGAACGATTGTGATATTAATACGATCTTATATGCAGCATCCCTTGGATACACATGCTTTCATTGCATAAATATAATGTGATGTGAATCGAAAGGTTTAAGGCCCTAAGTACAAGTCCAAACAATCTTGTTTTTTTACAAGTATAATACATAAAATGAACTAAGTGAAACAGTGTCAAGTCCGGATGGACTAAAGCTGATCATCCTTTAAATGCAATTATGAAAATGCGGTTTTATTGGAATTCGCATATATTATTCATTTTTTTATTTATAAAGAAATGAATAGTCTTGGCTAAGTAAAATACAATTTAGGCTTCAGATCCGTTGGTATATAACCCACTACGACATTATCATATTAACTTAACATAACATGTAAGCAGATATACTGTTTTAAATTAAAATATTACAACAGGTATTGAATCCCTTTGGAATATACATTCATTAATCACAAACCATTGTCCAATCCAAACGATACAATGCGCCATAATTTCAGTGACATCATTTCCTCCACTCAGGAATCAATGGAAATGTCTGCAAATATTTGTTTAAATTGTCAAGGCAAAATTCAAGTGTTCATGTTTACCTGATAAAGGCGTATACAATTTGTCAACAATTGTCCCATCTAACGTGTAACGGTACAATGCGTATCCTGATGTTATATATAGGTTTGCCTGGTGTCGGGTAATTCCTATACACTTATGTTTTAACTCAAATTTACCACGCAGTTCCAAGTGTCTATTAAGTATTTTGATTAAGAAGATTTTCCACTCACGTACTGAAACAGCCACTGTATCAGAGTCAATCATGCAAATGGACGTTGGTTTATGAGGCAATTAATATTGAAACTTGAACTCGAAAGTCTGAGAAAGAAGCTTCACTTTACGGTTCTCCTCATCTATGATAATGATTTCTCCAGTAGCCGTCTCACATATACCTGAAATCGTGCATACGTGTTTATCATTCTTTCTTATTCCAAACTGCATTTTTTTTCTCACATTCAATAACAAGAACATATCCTGGTTTGTTCACATCTTCTGTTTCGTTTACAGGAATTGATACATGATTACCCGTATCAAAATTGTTTTCTTGGTCACTCTGGTCATTCTCGAAGACATCACCTAGTCCTGATAGAGAAGACAGGTTCTGCTCAATACCTTCATCAGGGTACAATTCTAGAGCGACCTCACTTTTGGCGCTCAATTCATCGAGGATTTCGCTCGTCTGACTATTTTGGTCGCAACGTTATTGTACAAAATTAAAGTCTGGATGTTGGTTTTTTCTTCACAATCCTTGCATTCATCTTGCAGACATCGCAGCGTGTAAATTACTTCTTCACAGTGGTCAATGTCTTCATTTACGCAAATCTTCCTTTTTTCTAGTAATTTATCATATTTCTGTATTGTTTTCTCCTTAAGTTGATTCAAAGCATCCGTAGTTTTTGTATGCAAAATGTCGATTTCTTCAAGAAACGTATCGTATGACGTCTCAAGAGACTGCATCCTTTCCTCAAAATCATTCTTCTTCTGAGTTAATTGACCATGTAGTGTGTCTAACGTTTCAGGCAGTTGCTTCAATTCTCCGTTTTCGTGAAGAGCTTTCACCTTCTCAGCTATGGCCACCACATTTCTGACGCATTTTCTGTTGAATATAACATTTAATTAGAAAATAACCTAATATTGTTTGCAAATATTTTTTTAATAATTTGCAACTTGTGGAATTTTGTAGCTGTAATACTTGTTTATATTGGGAAATTAACCAAAAGCCATGGAATAACATAGTACAGCGATTTGTGTGTTAAAAGTTTCAGGCAGTTGCTTCAATTCTCCGCTTTGACGAAGAGCTTTCACCTTCTCATCTATGTCCACCAAATGGGTTAGGCATTTTCTGTTGAAAATATATCATTTAATTAGAAAATAATTTAAAGTTGCTTGCAAATACCTAAATAAGTTGTTTCGTGTGTTATTTTGAAGCGGCGAGGCTAGTTAAAGTTGTGACATAAACCAAAAGCCATGGAATGATTAGTATAGCGATTTGAAATATTATGCAAGTGTGTAGTACTTGACCGTCCGAGTCATTAACAAATAAAACAGCATTCCGATTCTTTCGTAGGCTTCTTACTTTTCAATGAATTTAAACATAACCAGAGTCTGGATTAAATCATGAAAATGTACACAATTGTTAAAACCTTCAAAGCAAAGAAACAAATACATGTATCTTTGTATCCAATCATTTAAACCAACATGCAAACAAACTTAAGAAAGACAACAACTACACAATGGCAAAAATAATGTATATCCAGTCATTATTACCAAACATACAATTCTCGTGCCACACAATTTATTAACATCTACACTTGGGGAATAAAATAACATCACAAATAAATATCTATCAGCTAGCTCCTTTTAAATAATCACAACATAATAGTAAATACTCAGTTCAGTAGTTTGCAATACCATGAACAGGAGGTAATGCATAACAAGTGATATCTTTTTAAAAAACAACAACATTGTTTTCGGTTAGTGTTGGTGAAAGATAATCAATTTCATCGATGAGATCAAAGATAACGTATGCCCTTTTCTGCGCAGTTCTTAGCTGCATCACACCCAAATCAATAACGGGGTGTTGCGCCAGATGACATGGCTTATTTCGCTTTATTAGATAGTATTGATACTATATCTATAGATACTGAAGAGAAATAAAAACAAAGAAGGGAAATGAAATAAAAACATATAAGTTAACCGACCACACGCGAATCCTCCATACATATTTGAAATATTTATACGCGCTTTCTTCGAACAGACCGGTTTTAATGTTTGCCGGACATTTGTATTTGATTCGGTTATTAATAGTACCAGGAATCATCGCGATAATGCTAAATAAATTGTCAATATTGTGGAATAATTCTTTTTAAACTAATAAAATGTAGTATTTATCATTGAATGATTGAAAACACCTAAAGAATCTATTATTGACATATCATAATGATATCGCCTAATATCTTCATTTAAAATATTTCTGGGCAAATAAAATTAAAAAATATTCCATATACAAATATAAAATATAATAGTATATTAAATAAAATATAACGATTTTTTTTTACTGACCACGAACTGACCTTGATTCCTTGCGGGATGGAAGGCAGAACATGTAAAGTGAGTTCACGAATCCACTGCTCGAACGACGGCTTGTTTAAAACTTAATACTTGTACATGTTAACATCTTAATTTTGGAAACAATTACACATATTTTGGTCAAAATTAATATTAGTATAGGGAACAACAACACTTATATAATATAAGCAGTGGTCTAATGGTAGGACGCTGGCTTAGAGATCGAGAGGTCCCTGGTTCGAATTCCGCCCTGACCACTGGAATTTTCCTGAGCAAGAAGTTTATCCCACATCTGCTCCTCTCCACCCAGGTGAAAAATGGGTACCTGTGAGGGAAATAAGCCAATGTGCCGTGGCTGCATACAGCGCCAAGATATTAACGGACGACTTATGACCCAGTGATCAGGGGAAAATGTGGAGCGCCTCTGACCGCACATACTGTATGAAAAGGGCGCTATATAAACGTGGGAAAAAAACTAGTGCACAGAATGCAATATAGTAGTAATTACTCAATGTGAGAACATAGCCTGTAAGTACAAACGCTCTGGTGCTGACAAACTACTAAATATAAAAGGGCACCCACAAACTGTATTGATGTCGAGATTTGAGTGTGAAACTGTTGTTTCAAGCTGAACACGCATTGAACATCGTTGCAAAACGCAGTTCTGTATCCCTTTTCATAAAAGTCCACGCAGAATTGGAATATTGTTTACCTAATACTTTAAAAAAAAGAAAGTCAATTGAATTACATGTTAATGTAAACAGGATAGCTTTTTGAAGATTGCAGGTTTCCTTTTTCGAACAGTTTAGGTAGTTTTAACAAATACGAAAATTCCATACTGGCGGGGAAAAAAAACGTTTACAAAGGTAAGCTTAGTTGAAAAGCGGGGTTATACAGCTTCGCCGAAAAACAATCCCCAACACACCGGGCAAAATATGATTTAAGTCCATATCATATTTTCTATTGATGGAAATAACTAAATATTTGAACGTTTACCCTTTAAAGCACCTGTACGAACTCGCTCGATTTACACTTTTTGATAAAGGTAATACATCATTAAACATTTTATTAAAAGTAGTGAGATCTGGCATTTTTTTTGTGAGCATTTGTTTTTCACTTTTATCTTCAACGTGCATATTCTAATGTACACAAGGCTCTTGAAACGTGTTAATGTAGTATAAAACTAGCCATATGTGCGCTTTTGTGGCTCATGTATAACCAATATAAAATGTCTCGTCTTACCAAGTGTTACCTCCCGTCCTCTGATTTAAATTGAGAAGGAGTCAATTTCTTATGTGCAATTAGTATTAGCATAAAACTAATTATCATGGAAAAAGCGAGGATGTTTACTAACCGCCATTATATGACTAAAACACTGTTAAAATCGGTCAAGGATCCAAATAAACAAACCTTTCACCGCCATTTATTGCAATAACGCTGTTATTCAGAAACATCATTGCAGCAAGGCTCATTATATTTGTGTTACGTGGATATATCATTTACACCTCATCCCGCTATAGATCCCGGTACAACCAGTTTAAGTCACTTTACATAAATTGACTCTCGGTTGAACAAATATAATCATTTACGAGTAGACATTGTACACAAACCGATAAAACCTGTGTCGAACACCGCTAAAGACAGACTTGAAACTTGCACACACAAAAGACATATGACAACAATTATTTATCAAGTATGTTCCAAAATGTCCTAAAAGAGTGAACCTACTCAGTTTATTACTTAATTTATCATTTATATGAAATAGCAATCCCCTGGGGCATAGTTTGTACAAAACCACTACAAAGTGATACCTACAAAATGCCTTCTAGTTTCAGAGGAGTTTAGTTTGAGCATGTTTGTATACAAGTATGACCAATTTTGGCGCGGTCAGTTTAAATACCAAACGCCTTTTTGAAAACGTAACTTTAACCGATTACATGTTCAAAATCACTACAAAGTGATCCCTACAAAATGCCTTCTAGTTTCAGAGGAGTTTAGTTTAAGAATGTTTGCTTTACAAGTATGACCAATTTTGGCGCGGTCAGTTTAAATACCAAACGCCATATTGAAAAACTTGACTTCAATCGATAATATGTATATTATATAACTTTTCGACAAATACAACTAAAATCACGACATGTATTTGTGCCGCACCGACTTGCTGCGATTTATTTGGACGGATTATATATTTTTTCGTCGCCTGTTACAGTGTTAAGCCTATTGCATTTAACCAACACTCGAGAACATAAAATGTTGTTAAATTGGCACCATGTTTTTGTTTTTTCTCGTACGATGTTTCTTTTCTATTCATATTACCAAATTGTCTGCAGAATACAAGGGTATGACACAAACTGCTTTTTACAATGTTTCTAACGTCCTTTGTCCAAAGTCAAGTGTTTGAAATCGATATGTGGTTTTGAGTTTCCCAAAACCCTTCAGTCGCGCAAATTCTTTTCAAATTACTTTGGATTTAAATAGCGCTAACTGAAATAGGAGCTGAATTCTCGTTTCATGATTCGTACTAAATCAATGAGGCTTAATTGATATGACTGCGGTTTGCAGTTTCCCCTAGCTACATTATTTGATATTTTACCATGCCCGTAATGACAAACAAAGTGAGCGTTAAATATCAGAAGTTGTGATTATTCTAGTTAACTGACTTTATTTGCCTAAAAAGAATCGATCAGGTTACGTAAACCTCAACTAACGTCGTTGTATTTCCCCTTCTGTCAACTGTCTACAATCACTATTATAACATTTACCTTTAAATGAGCAACATGGTAAATGCATGTGACACATAATCATGATATGATGATCATGTGTGGTAATTAACTTATTATGCACGACACAGTTATGGGCTTCATAGGAACATGTACTTTCACTATATCTTTATGGTCGCGACAAATTATAATGAAAATAAAATAAGTTTTTGTTAATCAAGTAACCAAATTCTATCCAAACGTCACGGATGTTGTAGGATAAATGAGTCTGTATTGACAGATTTGTTTTTATATGAATACTGTAAAAAGCTTGTTGTTGATATCAACATTAACTCTGTATGAAACAATATGTAATAAAATAAACAATATCAACAATTTTTTTAACACTGACGCTTACAAATTGCACCCACTTGTTAAATTACCAATATAAAGAATTTTACCCATTTAAAAAAAAGGTTCAAATTATAAATAAATTTAACAAATTGGATTTATTGTTTGAAGGATTTAGAAATTGTTAATCTTCAAATTGTGAACAACGCTCAATAATCGGATTTGGAATGGTATCGTTTAAAGGTACATGTTCATACTGTTATTTAAAGAAAAAACAAAAAACGCTGAATAGCTAAAAAAAAGCATCAGGGGAATTTTAAACCAATATAGCATTTGAGACTCAAAAGGCTAATGACTAATGAGTATGAAAGAAATAGCAGATATAGTTTTTCAGTCATGCTACCCAGACGGTCAGCCCAGTTGTCAATATTGCACTTGTTAATATGTATTATTCAATATGCATGTCATGCCTTTATCTTTGAAATTGTGATCTCCACTACCTAACTTCAAGCAGCATATTCATGTTTATTATCAGAGGTTGAACATTATCTTGATAGTATGTGCTACTGTCATGTTACAAGCCCCTGTTGACCTTAACCGCTGACAGGTTCACTTCTTTCTTTCCTATTGAGTGGCCAGCATAAAAAACTTGGATGATAGTCGGGCAAAGAGAAGTTTAGAAGATTGGGAGCTATATATTCTTAAGTGGAAAAACAGACAAATGACAGTAATACAACACAAGTTTGGCGAAGCCTAAATGTCATCCTTCACGATCACCTACATATTAAGGGAATGCAAAATGTAAAGGAGATGAACGTACACAATTGCGGAGACACAATATTCTATAGTGGACAAAAAAAGCCATAATTTGAACGACATTCAAGCAATATAAAATTAAATTAGTTTAATACCACAACCGTTTCTTCAAAGGCGCTTTATGGTTTCAACACACACAAAACCAAGTGATTTGATAGAAAACGACACCATCCTACGAATAACTTGTAATTTAAAGTATATTGATAATGTTTACAGAGCACATAGCTTAAATTTATTGAAATTATGCACCCTATTGTTGACAAACAAAATGTCTTAAAGATTTTTCATTATGTTGATGGCAAAAGGTCTTTTGTGTCCGTACGTCTAAGAATTGCATACGTAGCATAGTAAAACATAGTAATAGTAAAATAGTAAAACGGGTCCCCAAGTCAATATGCGTATAAACTATAAGCCCAAGTTCATAACACCATCCGCGCATTTAAGGCCATGTCAATGTTTGGATCAAGCACTGTACATACAAATCATGTATATAAAGGACAACTTAGAAACAAATATATGAATGAGTATGATTATAAGTTATTTCAGTAATTTTATAAGTCCGGTATCATATTCATTACATAATATATTTTTATCTTCTTTCCAACAGTATTTCGTGCCAACAAACTGCATAATAATTACAAAAACAATGTTAATTTTCTTAAATACCACTTTTACAAATACACACAGCATCATTCATATAAGCTGTATCAAATGGTATAGTTATAAGCTATAGCACGTGAAATTTGACATTTTTTTGTATATATATCATCATGTTTTAAGGGGTGTTGCTGCAATTTTGCTGATTTTTTTTTCCATCTAATAGATTTTGTTCAAAATATTTATATTCAAGTACTATATACAAATATAATATAAAAAATGAAATTAAAACATAGGGTCACCGGCCTTGTTTTGATTTTATTTACCATTATATAACATGTACTTTTTCATTTAAACTGGAAAATCTCTAATTGCGTCAAACCAATTAATAACCTAAAAATTAGGCAAAATGTAGATATTATATAAGCTGTGATACATAATATACCATTTAATTAAACCACACAATGCCAAAAAAATGGAGATCACAAGTAAAATGTTAAAAAATTTAATTTTTAACATTATTATTTCACCCAAAAACAAAAACAAATCATTGTTTTTTTTAACCACATAAATGGAACTAAAAAATGTTCTGTGTAATAGAATTCTGCGAAA
Source organism: Dreissena rostriformis (assembly GCA_007657795.1). Taxonomy (NCBI): domain Eukaryota; kingdom Metazoa; phylum Mollusca; class Bivalvia; order Myida; family Dreissenidae; genus Dreissena; species Dreissena rostriformis. The sequence goes on along the minus strand of VMBQ01002848.1, from coordinate 53,054 downwards.
CTGATCAAATATGTTCATCTTCGTGTTGTAATCATAAAACAAAAATAAATGAGGGGGTCACCCCCCTTTTACAGAGATTTTGTTTTTCTAGCAACCCCTACCGTCTATGTCAAATTTCATAAAATTCAGCAATGAGGCAAAATACAAGTAACAGTTCATATATCGCTAGAATATTCTAACACATTATCATTTGTTTTCAATCTTAACTAGGGTAACAGCAGCTTAAATGATTAAATGCTTTAAATTGATAAATGTAAAACAACAAAAAGAAACAGAAATAAAAGGGCCAGTATTAAACAAAAATTAAATTTAAGAAAGAAAAAAAGGGAAAAAAAGGTAACCGCACCTGGGATCGAACCACTGACCTTTGTATTATGAACCCATTACGTCATCTGTGAGCTTATAATACACTCATTCCATTTCCCATAGGATCCCATTATAAAACCGCCAACTTACAAAACATTTTTCTTATATTTCCTTTATATCAAAATTTGCAAGACCGGTATAATTTTAAAGATAAATCTGTTCTCTTTCAATAAATGCACTCAAAAATATATGGTCTCTCAACTTCTAAGAAAGTAAACTTCGCTCAAAGGCACGAACCCTCGGAAAACAGAGTTTCGGAATTGAAATTTCGACAAAAGCCCCGTACTTCAATAAAAGCACCCCAATCGTTCATCTTTCAACGTAATCCCCAGTGAAATGCACCAAAATATTGCAGACACACATAGGATGCAGGAAATATTTGCAAAAAGCATGGGTGCGATCGCTAACTCGCTTTTAAATCCGAAGAGAAAAGAAACTCTTTAAAAATAGGCACTACTTTCGAATGGACCACGGAGGGAAACAAAATGATTTAGTGTAGTTTAACCTGTGATGATACTGATAACTAAAATATTGGGTTGTGATAATAGCGAGTCGGTGTTGCTATAAATATATCATAGGTTAAATAAACTAATGCAACACCCCTTAAATGACACGTACGGCGCCTTCTGTGATATTTAAGACCTGTGTTCGACTAAAAGCAAACACTCAATATATAAAACCTCATAAAATGATGTGGGACAATACCCATGAATACCGTTCACCATATCTATTTACATGTTTACCATATATACCTTATTATTAAACAATTTTGAGTTCTTTTTTACCGTCTTTCGGCATGGGTTTATTTTAATTTAATACTTCACGTGTAGCATCGTATGTCACTTTAACTGCTGAATAAATAGCCTGTCTGCAAAACATAACTGACAGTAAAGAAAACAAGACAATTCGGCTATCGAAGCATGCAATCTGTTAAGGATGTGATAAATGCTTGCACCTGCACGCTAGTTAAGTATATCACGATGTTGCCGAGCATTGGTTATATGAAATATATACAAAACACATGCTCAATTGAAAAGATACCAAATTGATAATATGACGGCGCACTACCCTTTTCCAATCCTAACTGTACCACCTTCACAAAAATGATTAAATATTTAAGGAATAAAGATTACAATACAAATCAGGTTTGAATGTTTAGTCTTCGTTTTGAAAAGAGTAACAGAATAATAATCACCAATTTAAATGCTAGTGTGTAGTATGTAGCGGATTAATGACAGTGGCGGACTAAGCCACTGAACCAGCACTTTCTCAATCATAAGCATACAAAATACCGTCATTCACAAAGAATTAATCATACTTTTTATAAAAATAATAATAATAATAAAGGTTTCCATAAGCACACAGTGTCATGAATGCTGTGTTTCACTCGAGCTCGAGTGAAATGATCCGATAAGTATGCATTGGTATCGTCCTCTCATTCTGCGCCTACCATGATTGAAATAAAGATCACTCTTTACAAATAAGCTCTTAAATTCACGGAATGATTACCTTGTATACAACCTATACATTTAATAACGATTATCTGTTTGAGGAAACTGAATACTAACTTGTGATTGTTGAGAAGACAGATAGTACACAGCAGTTCCCTATGGTCCTCACAGTACACTTCCAGATCCTTATCCGTGTGTTCTTTGCAATGGTGTGATTCATCTACTTTTGTCTTGACAATCGGCCAATATTTTATGTCTTTTCGGTCGTATACTTTGTGCTTTTTGAACCCCTTTGTGTGTTTTTTCAGGCACTGCTTACAGCAGCATTTTGAGCAGGTCTTACAGTAATGCAACGCCTTATTGTTAATGTGTTTCTCTTTGCAAGAATCACAAGAATAGTCATGCATACCGCCAGATTCAGTTTTATATAAATCCTCGAACTTTGATGCCATTTTCAGATTTAAAAAAAAAACACAAAAAAACTCAGTTATTAAATAATTCAGATAGCTTTATTTAAATGACACTTAATTTTAATCCAGCTATTGTGTCAAGTCCAACTAAGGCTTAATAAGGTAAAGAGAATGTTTTCACTACGGTTTTTTCCTCATGCGTATTAACATTAAGAGTGAAATAGTAATCTTTAACCGAACACATATGCAACTGTTTCATTGTAATTGAACTGTTTTTGTTTAATGGAATGTACCGGCTCGTCGATTATAAAGTTGATAAAACGAGTATAAATATCATTATTTACGAGTATGACTTGTAAGTCCTAGAATAAAGCAATCCTATCTATTGTGATACATCGATTCCTCCGTAAGATAGCCTTCGTGTCTATTGAGATCCGTCTTGCCATGATAATCCTACGCGTGATCCGTCTCGTGTTATAAGGCTCTATATACGACGCGCGTTTAACTAGCGCCAAACTTTCTACATACATTTTAATAAAATGACACTGTGAACGTCCATTTGTAGTGCGCTTTGTCCTTTTTAGCAAAAAGTTTACCTTTCCAATATTATATCAGCATATCATTGACCACTGATAAAAAAGTAATTTACGATGTTAACATAATTATCCAAAACGAAAGTGAAACTGGATTCATCATTGCACGCGATGTAAAACAGTAACTATTTGTTCAGTTTGAGGAAGAGAATCGAGGAAAGACAGTGTAGTATTTATGCAATACAGTCTATCATTTCCGATTGTAGTACTGGCTTTAATTGCCGATTGTAGTACTGGCTGAAAAGACCTGTGATAACAGGTTATATATATATATATAAAGTGTTCTACTTCCATGAATGACTGCGTTTATTATTAATAATATTATTAATAAATTCGTGTGTTATTAATTAGGTGTTTGCATATGCCACGAATAGTTTCTATATTTGTTTTTATAATTATTAGTATTAGTATAAGTATCATCATCATCAGCAGCAGCAGCAGCAGCAGCATCATCATCATCACTATAATCGTTATCGTCATCGTCATCATCATCATCAGCAGCATCATCAGCATCAGAATATCAGCATTATCATCATCATCAGCAGCAGCAGCAGCAGCAGCAGCAGCAACAGCATCATCATCATCATCATCATCACCATGATCGTCATCATCTTCACCATCACCATAATCGTCAGCATGATCAGCGTCAGCGTCATCGCCATCGTCAACGTCATCGGAATCGGCATCAGCATCAGCATCATAATCAGCATCATTATCATAATCAGCAGCATCATCATCAGCATCATCAGCAGCATCAGCAGCAGCATCATCATCATCGTCCCCATAATCGCCATCATCATAATCATCATCATCATCATCATCTGGCTGGAACCCTATGTCCAATTAGTATGCAGCTTCAGTTTCAATCAGGCGACAAGGATGTGATGGTCCGAGCAACGTCTGGTCCTCGCTTGACGCGTATTTTCTAAAGAGAGTGACGAAACTTTCTCACGATGCACAGGTGATCGATCGGGCTCTCCGTTGGCAGGTCTAGTGACACCCAAGTTTCCTTGTGTACCTTCCGTGGTGGAAACACTTTCCTTCGATGGCCAGCAGATCATTGGGCAGGAAGTGCTAGGCGAGATGAACGACAACGGTGATAGATTCGCTTACTGTGCGCCACAAGTAACCTGGTTAAACGTCAGAAACTATCAATATAAAGAAGTGAAACTCCAGCTGCTGGAGCAGTATTGAAATCTTATTACAAACAATTACTTGGTCCTTTATTTATGGCAAGTGACCGATTGCCGAAACAGTACAAAACAGCACAATACAGCACAATACAAAACAACATAAACACAAATAAGAATAAAGCTGGGGTCACCGCCTTGGAACGGTCAATGCAACGCATTGGGGGTTTAAACCTGGTTATAGAGCGCTCAACCTCACACTTGGCCCAGCAATATTCATAATACATTTAAGTGTAAATAAAATTTAACGTCATAGCATTGTAACTCAAATTAAACAATAATAAAAGGGAATTAAAACGCATTCAATTTAATTACTATTTAATTACTCAATTGCATTGAAGATACAAGAGTAACAGAGTTACAACTTTTTGACGAACGATCAAATAAAACTATTAACGATTGTCAACTACATTCCTTCTTTATAGAAAAAGATTTGAGAATATAGCGTCACGGAGTTAATATTTTAGAAAATCATCGCGCAAATACAGGAAGAAGCAGCAATAATGGTTGTAAAAATTCCATATTACATTGCTTGGTTGTTTATGTGACTGCTAAAAAAAATAATAATAATTAAATCAAACAAGCAAAGCCTATCAGAGAGAAAATAAAAATAAAATGGAACTTTATAAACCCAATGACCTATGCATGTAGATTACAACTGGGAAAGTCGGTCGTATGACGTCACAAAAATTCATAATGACGTGAACAGTGTAGTTTTCATGCAGATATGTGCCTACGACACAAAGACACAATTTAATTCAACAGTGAAAAATACCTATTATATAACTAATGATTCCAAATTTTAAGAGACGAAAGATAAAGTGCATACGACACAAAGACACAATTTAATTAAAAAGTGAAAAATGCCCATTATATCACTAATGATTCCAAATTTTAAGAGACAAAAGATAAAGTGAATCGAAAACCATCACGCACGTGTTTTTAAGTACATAAGCATCATATCCTTTTGATAAAAACGAGTTAATTAAATGGAAAAGTTTAATATGAACATTTTCTTTAACATATTTTAATTTGCGGACACGTTTCAAAACATCCCCATAAAATGATGGATGGGAAATTCCATTAGTTAAATGCCATTTTAAAGAAACATTATATTTTGAAATTAAATCACCATACTTAGAGTGAAATTTAGCGAACTTACCTCTTAGGTTATGATACAAAAAACCCTGTTTTAGCAATTTCTTCGTTAATATAAGATTACGATCATTAAAATCTTTAATACATGAACATGCTCTGGCATAACGTACCAACTGCGAAATGTAAATACCATAGGAAGGACCTTTAGGGATGTTGCCATCTAGGAACGGAAAATTTACTATTTCAAAGTTAAAGTCATCCCGTTTGTCGTATAAACTAGTTTTAATCATATTATTATTAATAGTTAGATGTAAATCTAAATACGCGGCGTCTGTATTGGATAGACACGATAGATTTAAGACTAGTTCGTTTGGGTAGATTTTGTGAATATATTGTGCAAAGAATGGATTATCTAAATTAAGTATGTCATCAATGTACCTACTAGTTAGGTTAAAACATTGAATCAAATCTACTTGTTTAGTTTTAGATAATTCTAACATAAATTCGCTTTCATAACAATATAAAAAAAGATCAGCTATAAGTGGCGCACAATTAGTACCCATAGGAACGCCAATAATTTGTTTAAATATTTTACCATTAAATTCAACAAACAAGTTATCCAGAAGAAAAGTAAGTGCTGCACAAAAGTCCAGACCAGTCCAAATGATGTAATTATCTAACATCTGATTAGTAAAAAAAAGCTGTTTTAGTGTTTAAAGCTAGATATGAACACTTCTCTCTTGCAAAAGTTTTTTCAATCAAAGAAACAAATACGGATTTTATTAAAGCGCGAGGAAGCGTTGTATATAGTGTAGAAAAATCATAAGTACTGACACCTTATATTTTTTCTTTTCAATTTTATCAATTACTTCTAAAGACACAATTGCAATACTTTTGTGTAAGTAATCAGTGATTTTTATTTAACGGAGTCATCCTAAATCCTAATGTTATTGATGTAAAACAGTGATGGTACATGTTTACAATTCTATTTACGATGCATCAGTATAAACCTAAATTAAAACATTTAATGAAAAATTACTAACAATAATAAACAATGTAATTATGTCAGTATTGCATCAAGTTATTCGAGGTCATTTTGTGTTATTGAATTCCAACAAAAATGATAAACTATGTATTATGTTTTTTGCATTTAAACATCAACATTGGAATTGACATCATTTTTGGTGATTTTCTCAAATAAAACTGTTCATGTCATGTTTTGTGTGTATTGTGTTCATATTCTGTCTGTACCTTTGAATCACTCTTTCATTAGCACCCGTCTGCGTGAAATTCATAGACTATGAGCAAGCGTTCGACAGCGTTGACCGGAAGTCCCACTGGAGACTACAGAGACAATACAGAGTTCGTGGAAATATCACAAACATCAACAGGAAGTCTTATGAAGGGATAACATTCACACTCGTGTACGGCAGACAGTTCACCGATGCCTTCGAAGTAAGAACCGGAGTTGGGCAATGCTGCTAACTTTAAACGTTCCTGTTCCTGCTGGCCATAGACTGGGTTACGAACACCTTGACGGACCACCAGCAAAACGGAATCCAGTGTACACTTTAGAAGCAGTACGACGACCTCGACTTTGCCGACGAGCTGGCTCTTTTCTCTCACACCCAACAACAGATGCAGGAAACAAACCAACATTGTTGTAGTCGACTCTGCTAGACTGGGCCTCACCATCAACAGAGGCAGAGAAATAGAGAAAGAGCAAGGTGTTCAATACAAACGCATTCAACGAAACGCCCATCATAGTCAAAGGCGGTGCGTTTGAAGAGTTGGAAAGCTTCACCTATCTCGGCAGTTCCCTGGACAGCCATATAAGAATGGATTCAGACGTCAGAACCCGCATCTGTAAAGTACGAGCAGCCTTTCATCAGCTTAAGAACATCTGGCGAGATAGGCATCACCATCAAGATGCGACCCATTAATACCTTCGTGTAGCCAATACCACTCTAAGGAGCAGAGACACGTAGAACCATTGCCAGCACATTGAAGACAATCCAGCTCTTCATCAGCACCAACCTCACAAAGATTCTGAAGACCCGCTGGCCAGACAAAATTATGGTGAGGAACAAAGCAGCAGCCCCATGAAGGAGACATCCTTTACAGGCGTATGCGATGGACAGGCCACACCCATCGCAAGCTGGCATTCAAAACGACAAGGTAATCTCTTACCTGGAACCCCAAAGGAAAAAGGCAGAAAAGGCAGCCTAAAAACACCTGACGTCGAGACCTGGACGCCATGCAATTGGGCAATACGTTGGGATACTTTCATTGATTGATATAATATATTTTCCAATCTAAACTTGATAAACTCAGTAATAACAGTGTGTATGTTTGAATAACATCATTTAGGATTAATTTTAAACACAGAATCACTGATAACTGAGAAGCTGAAAACAGTATGAACTTGTCACAGTGAATATTTGAAAAATCAACCTGTGTATTATATATATTTCTTCGTATATATCATAATGTATACCATTACTATATTAAACTGAGTATCTTCTTTTATAGTCACTGACATTTTCGTTGTCAGTGGGGATTTCACAATCCAGTGGTGTTCAAAAACCGTAGTTTTCTGACTGATTGTGGTCTTGTCCTGCGTTTGAGCCCCATGCGCTATCATTTGGGAGATGACTTGACGCTCATCAGTCTTCAATTATTCAGTACAGCTGTTAACATGGATCATGCAACTGATAATCAAGGAAACGCAGTTATCACTAATTAACGAAGACAAATTCTCAATTAAAAAGGTACGTGTTTAGACATATGACGTACCGCACAATAATAATTTGCTTAATCTTCATTCTAAAAGCAACATTTTCCCATATAATGATGTAATAAACAAATATTATAAAAAAATGAATACAATAAACAAATTATAGTATATGATTAACAAACAATGCTAATAATAAATTATAGTAATATAAATAATAATTATACACTAATGTTAATTTGTGACAAACATTTAATATTGTAAATATTTGTGGTATTCACAAACACCAACTGTATAACAAACAAATACGTTTATACTATTATATATAATTAACCTAGTCATTTATTGAAGTAAAATATTTTTTATAAAGTACCTGTCATCTCAGGACTTCAAAGCCACTACTAAAATCGACAATGGTAGTCTGTATTGCATAAATACTTCATTGTCTTTCATCGATTCTGTTCCTCAAGATGAAGAAATATTAACTGTTTAAAATAGCGTAAAATCATTAATCCAGTTTTACTTTCGTTTTGGATAATTTTGTTAAAACTGTCTATTCGTTTTCAAAAACGGTCAATTATATGGTGAAATAATATTGGAAAAGTAAAATATTTGTATAAAAGGTCAAAGAGCACTTCAGATGAACGTTGACAGAGGTCCTTTCGTCAAAATTTCGGCATACAATGTGGCACTAGTTACACGCGCGTCGTATATAGCATTATAACAAGAGACGGATAACGCGTTTGATGTATCATATATCATGGCAAACTGGCTCTCAATAGACACGAAGTCTATCTTACGGAGGAATCGATGTATCATAATAGATAGGATTGCTTTATTCTAGGAATGACAAGTCATACTCGTAAACAACGATATTCATAATCGCTGTATTCGCTTTAATCAATGAGTCAGAACATTCCATTGATCAAAACAGTGTTATTAAGGACACATTTGCATATGGGCTCGGTTAAAATATTCGCTCAAGGTGTTTAAACGCACACGGAAAAAAGACAAAGCGTGGTGAGGAAATATTCTTTACTTTGTGAAGCCTTAGTTCGTCATTACATAGTTGCGTAGTTGAAATTAACTAAGTGCAATATAAATATGTTTATCTGACATATTTCATAACTGAGTGTGTTTTTGTATTTTGGACTCTGAAAATGGCATCAAACTTCGATGATTTATTGAAAGCTGGATCTGATGTTATCCATGACTATTCTTGTGATTCTTGCGAAGAGGAACACTTAAACATAAAGGTGATTAACTACTGTGCGACATGTTCAAAGTACTACTGTAAGAAGTGCCTGAAAAAACACACAAAGGTGTTCAAACAGCACAAAGTATATGACCGAAAACACATGAAACATTGGCCGGAAGGTGGAAAAAAGTACATGATTCAAACCATTGCAAGGAACACAAGGATAAGGAACTGGAAGTGTACTGTGAGGACCATAGGGAAATTCTGTGTACTTCGTGTTTTCTCAACAATCACAAGCAAGTATTATGATCAGAAATAGGTTTTGGTGGCTATCTTTGCGGCCATCTTGAAAAAAACTACTTTCCGATTTCGGTAAACGTTTGATATGTTTTAAAGTACCTGCTACCCTACCAGGATCAGTTTAAATTAGGGATGGTAACGATTATCCGGATATCCGAATACTGTTCAAGTATCCGAATCGTAAAAGAGGATCCGAATAATTGATTAAACGATATTACCCCTGTTGTTATGCACACATGTTCCTTATCGTATATTTCGACGTTAATCTGTATACCCGACATCGTTGACAGACTGACATAAATTCATAAATTTGACCGCCAAAAAATTAAAACAAAAGGTATTTAAACTTTAAATGCCTTTTGTTTTAATTTTTTGGCGGTCAAATTTATGTTTTCCCTTCTATATCCCGTTTCCAAAAATAGTTAATAATTAGTTAATGTATAGGTTGTATATACGATACACGTTATCACGCAGTATGAATCATTCCGTGGACGAAGTTTGAGCTTTTTCCTAAAATAGTTAATAGTTATTTTATTTAAAGATTGTATATACGATACTCTTAATCACGCAGTATCGTTCCGTGGACGCAGTTTGATCTTATTTTTAAAGAGTTATCGTTATTTTAAACATGGTAGGCGGTGAATGATGGGACAATACCAGTTAATACTAATCCGCTCATTTCACTTAAGCTCGAATGCAATGATTAAAACTTTAAAGACTGATTTTTGGACATTTGCATTTTATTCGAATTCACCTTACCGGTATATGCGTTAATCGCGTGACATACCACGCATGTGTTTTTTTACAACCGGATAAAGGTAATACAACCTTGCAGATGAATTCAAGAAGTCAATGGACCGTTTCGTTTGCTTCATTCAGGTAAATAGGCATGAGAACTCACAGCATGCTATGATTTCACCAGATATCGTAAAGTAGTAATGCAATCGAAATAATCTTCCTAAAACCAATAAGATGTGGTTAATGTATTCATAGTTTTTGTTGTGTATCATTTTATGAACAACTATTGGTTTCATTTAGGACCTATTATGATTACCTCAATTCTTTTCAACAAGTTATTGTATATGAATAATATATAATTTTCTTAACTGAGGAAATGTAGTTTTGTATTATATTTTGTAACATACTTGACAAATAATTGTTGTTATAGGTTTAAATGTGTACAATTTTAAATTCTACCTTGACAGTTTATCGACAAAACCTTAATGGGTTAAATAGCAGGTTTACTCGTAAATAGTTATATTTGTTCAACCTAGTGTCGGTTTATGTAAAGTGACTTAAACTTTATTACTTCGGGATATATAGCGGATGAGGTGTAAATGATAAGCCACCATAAAAATAACATCATGAACTTCTCTGCAATTATGTGTCTGAATTACTGCGGTTATGTCCATTAGATCATCTCAACTAGTAATAAATGGTGACTAAAGGTTTGTGTGTGTGGATTCTTGACCTTAGTAACCCTACTCGTTTTGTGTTTCTTTGATAACATGTTTTATGCTAGTACTAAGTGCACAGAAACTAACAACCGCTCTACTCGAATCAAAGGTAGGGAGGTAACACTAGGTAAGACGTGACATCTTATATTGGCCATAAATGAGCCACAAAATAACACATGGGGTTAGTTTTATACTGATTACATATACATGTTTGAAGACATTTATCTTTGCTTTAGTGTGCATGTTATAGACGAAAAACTTTCAAATCGCCTTTTCAAGACAAATCTGCAAGAAATTTGCTTTTTCACAGTCTTCACTACGTGAAGTTATTTTTACTGATTTTAAACATGTATCAAAAATTGTGAATCAAACCATGGCGTACACGTGCAATAAAGGGTAAACGTTTCAATGTCTAGCAATTTCCATCAATAAATAACTGTGATATGGACTTAAATCTTATATATATATATATATGTATGTGGGATTGTTTTTATTTATTAGCATGTGTTCATGGCATTGCCGACTACTGTACTAAGTATTTATAATTATATTGGGATTTCTCATGGCAGCAAGCTAAGTGATGTTTATGTTTAGTTTTTATTTTATTCCTTAATTGAAGATGTATTTTTACGAGAAATTCACGAGAATTTTCTGAGTGGTATTAATTAGATAAACATTCTTTTTTTGTAAATTGTGCAATTGTCGTCTTCTTCAGTTGTTTTTTTTTCCATGTTGATTGAAATGTTTGCATGAAGTGACATATGTTTTTGCGTAAACTTTGTTTATGTGCGTTGAGGGTTTAAACACGTGTATAATTTCATTGCTTCAATCCGGACTCTGGTCTTTTATGTATAAATTCGCTGAATAGTGAGTCGCATAAGGGTGAATTCAAGTGCTGTTTTATCTGTTACTAATGGGAACAGTTAAGTTCTAAAAACTGGTATAATATCTCAAATTGATATACTAATAATTTCATGGCTTTTGGTTAATGTCACTAAATTAACCAGTCTTACAGCTTCAAAATAACAAAAGTTTTAAGTTATTTACGTATGTTCCAGCAACTTCAATTGATTTTCTTATTTATTTTTTTATATTTTTAACAGAACATGCGTCAGCAATGTGGTGGACATAGCTGATAAAGTGAAAGCTCTTCACGAAAACGGAGAATTGAAGCAACTGCCTGAAACTTTAGATACACTACATGGTCAATTAACTCAGAAGAAAAATGATTTTGAGAAAATGATGCAGTCTTTGGAGAAGTCACATCATACGTTTATTGAAGAAATCGACATATTGCATCAGAAAACTTATGATGCTTTGAATCAACTTAAGATGAATACGATACAGAAATTTGATAAATTAATGGCCAACAGGAATAATTGTGTAAAAGGAGACATTGACCACTGTGAAAAAGTTATTAACACGATGCAAGGTCTGCAAAATGAATGCCTTGGTTTTGAAGAAAAAACCAACATCCAAACATTAATCTTGTACAATAAACTGCGTGACCAAAACAGTCAGACGAGAGCAATCCTCGATGAATTGAGCACCAAACGTCAGGTCACTCTAGAATTTCACCCTGATGAAAGCATTGAACATATCTTGTCTTCTCTGTCAGGTCTAGGTGATGTCTTCGAGAAGCAAGCACCCATTGTAAAAGGCACAGAACAAGACGTAGAAAACATGCGTGAAGGACACTTAACTTGTGATCAAGTATCTGGCGCACCTTACCGGCACTACCAGACTGACCAACCAAACACATTTAATACGTCTAATCCAGAATCCATTCATGAAAACGAAACAGAAAATGTGAACAAACCCGGACATGTGTTAGTTCTTGATAGTGAGAAAAGAATGCAGTTTGGAGTAAGAAAAAATAATAAACACGTATGCACGATTTCAGGTATATGTGAGACGGCTACCGGAGAAATCGTTATCATAGATGAGGTGAACCGCAAAGTGAAGCTACTTTCTCAGACTTTTGAGTTCATGACTCAATATGAATTGCCTCATAAACCAACGTCAATTTGCATGATTGACTCTGATACAGTTGCTGTTTTAGTACGTGAGGGGGAAGTCAACTTAATCAAAGTACTTGATAGACACTTGGTACAGCATCGTCAGTTTGAGCTAAAACATCCGTGTAGAGGAAGTGCTCGACACAAGGGCAACCTATATATCACATCAGGAGACGCATTGTACCGTTACACTGTAGATGGGGCAACTGTAGATTGGGAAATGGTTAACAAATTGTACAAGCCTTCGTCAGGTAAGCATGATCACTTAAATGAATGTTTAAATGAAAAGTTAAACAAATGTTTGAAGAAATTTCAATTGATTACAGGGTTAAGTAATGGTTCACTGTATTGGCGCAATGTATCGTTTTGATTGGACAGTTGTTTGTGCTTAGTGAATGTAGATCCCAAAGGGATTAAAGACCTGTAGAAATGTTCAATTTTAAACACTATATCTGATTACATGTTATGTTAAGTTATGGTGCTAATGCTATCCCGGACTTTATACCTAAGGATCTGAACCTTAAATTGTGTTTTTCTTAGCTAAGATTATTCATTTCTTTCTAAATTAAATATCAAGAACATCTGCGAATTCCAAAACGAACCGCATTTAAATTATTAAATTTAAAGGAGGATACGTGCCATGGCTGATCAGCTTTAGTCAATCCGGACTTGAAACTGTTTCTCTTATTTAGTGTTTTTTACTTATAATTGTGTAAAACAAATCGTTTGGGCTTGTACTTAGGGCCCTAAACCTTTCGCTTCACATCTCATTATCTTTATGCAATCAAAACAGTTGTATCCAAGGGATGCTGTATATAAGTTCTTATTAATATCGCAATCTTTCACGACAATAAAAAAGATCATACCTTAATAAATTGTAACTACCAGAAAACGTCATTAGTCCGGATCGTTTACAATACACTTGAATATCTGAAAGCAATTTTATTTGTTGTTGCACTCTCCCTTTGTGCTTTCTAATTGAGCGCATATGTAAACACTTAATGATGTTATCTGTATTTTCTATGTGAACATTTAAAGACGTTGTAGACTTCTGCATTTTATCAGGTGCTGTCACATCATGCGCAGTCAGCCCAGATGGAGACAGAATATACCTGGTAAACCCTTCTACATACGAGCTGGTCACGTTGTCCGGGAATGGAAAAGAGATTGCTAAACTCCCTGTGTCGTGTGGTGTTGCCACATCCGGCCTCCATGTAACAGACTCTGGACGAGTTCTGGTATGTGGATATCGGTCCCACATAATATTTGAAGTAGACAGAGATGGTCGGAAGATTCTACCAGCAGAGATAGTCACAGGCAAAGATGGAGTTCAAAATCCTACATCTGTTTACTACCGCCACCACACAGGGTCACTGATTGTAGGAATGTACCGCAATGAGCATATACTGGTTTTCAAGGAAAACACAAGATCATTTAGCGAGGTTTAGAAAACCTAAAACCATGAGCCGGTCCGATAAAATAAACATTTTATATGTTCGACACTTGCCTGGTTTTCTATTTATCGCATTCTATTTGAGTCATCCTCCGACAGTGTGTCATGTTAAGACGTAGTAGTCCTTTAGATTGTTGAACCCTTTAAAATAATTTATACCATATCAGGGTAAAAATTAAACACAAACATTGAAAGAAATGCGGATAAAAAAGATTTTATTTTAAATAACATCCGACAAATTTATTTATTTTTTAAGCAGAGTTTTTTCATAGTCAACTTAATTTCCCATATATAATTTAAATAAACCCACACATTTTAAGTCAATGTTAATTACTTAACTTTATACATTTTAAAAGAAATGCTTAAATAAGTGACAATTGAAAATTGGTTTTGATGAAGAAATATGCCATCATGATTGTCAGTATTGTATTATATAGTAATAAATTGTTATCGTCCGATTTAATTGTTTGTTTAAAATTCTAGTGTTTCTTTGGTACGATACATACATTCGGAGAAGTACTAATATGGTGCATCTACTTTTATAAGTTTATCATAACGCATATTTTAAAGATGACATTACTGTAAGATGTTACCAGCTGCAGTTTCATTTAAGTCAAAATGACTGTTATGAACGCTGAAATTGCAAGGTTCAACTAATAATAAGCTTCATTTAGTGCCAAATCATCTCGTTGATTTCTTGCCTATCCAACACAGATTGTGTGTCCTTCCAAATGTATTCCGTTCCAAAATAGCAAAAAAATAGACATACATTATTTTTTGGAATAAAAAAAGATGTTTTGAATTATATACCCTAGTTTAATGAAAATAGTATTATATGAGTGGGGTCGTCTATAAATATATTTTATTAACAAAGCGTAACATTAATATGTTTATAAAACTATTCAATGGGATAAAATAACACCAATGTAACTGAAAAAGTTCATACTTAATTTGTACATGTGAACTGTTTTGTTCTAGTTGAATACATTTTATAAGGACTTTATGAAACTCATTTATTTTAGGCACACTTTGTTCAATTTCATTTGAATATATATAATTTGAAAACTTTAATTATACGATAAATGCAGAATGAAGTTTACTTGCTGACAATTAGAATATTTCAGAATGATATGTTCGTAAAACTGAATTTTAAGGTTTCTTCAATTCTAAATTTATCGCGGATACGATTTTGAAGGTCTAAAAATTGCGTACGTATGGGTACTCCCCAAAACATATGGAGTTAGATTCAATATAAATTAACAAGAATTCACACACTGTTGAACTCTTGTTTTTTTCCATTTGTGCAAAAATAAGTTATTAGAAATAAAAAGCATTAAGTATTTTTATTGAAAACATGTAAATTTAGTATCATTGGATAACTTTAAATGTTGTGTGAACATTATTTGTGAGTTTATTTCGTCTACATTAGTGATACATTTTATTTATTTATTTGTCTGAAATGCTCCGGTTTTTCTTTAAAGACTATAGCTTCCCATATATTAGTTAACACAGTTTGGATGCTTCTTTCAGGTTGGTGTGCATGTATTCTGGAACATGATATTCAATTTTATTTTGTTGATATAAATGCCTTTACTCGATCGATAGGCTGTATATTAAAGTATTAAATTTCAAGAAATCGTTCTGCCTAATATCATACAGATAAACGACTAACTGGGAAAGGATAAAATTGGTTCCAAATTAGAACATCTGTACTTAAAACTGTACAAAGTTTTCAAACCATGTTTTGATAAAGAACGTTATGCTATTGTGTTTGTTCTAAATTATTTTCTTTTTGATCGGTATTTGTCCGTTGTTTAATGATGCATCTGTGGATCAGATTCTTACGAAATACATATTTTATGTTCATGGTGTTAACATCATCGGGTTTCAAATTTGATTCTAAAATTTAAATACTGTACAAACAAATACTCATGAATCCGAGTTAAATAAATTATGATTTCTTACAAGTAAACATCTTATTATTCATAAACTTGGTCCAATAAAATACTATAAATAACAAAGTTTAATCGATATTTAGTTCTGCATGTTTTATGTGTTTCACATACCCTCCTAGATGTAGTAATTTACCGTTGTTTCCTGTAAATGACGTGACTCTGTTATTATGTTATATAAACTGTATTTGCTCATTCTTTTCACATGTTGTGAAAATGTGCATATTGAAATAAACGAAACAAATGCCGCTGAATTTATTAAGTCTGTTGGTGTAGATCTTTATTAATATTACATGTGTGTGAAGAATAAAGCGTAAAAGCCAACTTGCTATCAGTTATTCGATACAAGGTAATACCAAGCATTTAAGCCCGCCCTCTGCATAATCTGGAATTAATCTAAAATGTGGTCCTGAACTTGTTCATACTGGGGGTTAAACATAATTTCTTATGTTTACAATATTGAATTTGACTTGACTTTAACGCACGTTATTTTATAATTTTCAATTTAGTTTCTTAATTTCTTAAATAATAAATGATATTGATGGACAATTTCCGAAAACAGTTATCAAAGATTCAAATGATATTTGCGCGTAATCTTACATGAAGGACGCATCATCAGAGAACGTAGATTTTTTTAACATGAACATAATTTATATCTATGTCTGTAATATTTGTTATAAGATCTTCCGTTATTACTGACCGCGTTCGGACACTTATAAATAGTGTATACTTATAAACGAATTTTCTTAGCGTGAGCTGTAATTGTGTGATCCCGCTAAGAAATTTCGAAGCAAGTAAAGTCAGGATAGAGCGAATATTAATACGAAATAAACGCTAATAACTTTCTTGCTGATACCTGTATGGACGTCGCCATCTCCACTATCACGTGATTACCCCCCTCTGTTATCTATGAGTTAAATTATCTGTAAGGATGTGTGATTTAAGAAAAAAGAACGCATTAGGAGTATCGATGTTTTGGATTGTCAATGGAAATTGGGTTGAAAACTGGTCGATTCTGACGTATAGTCCACCGAGCACATTAAATAAGTGTAAGTAATTCAGCTTTGGATGTTCGACAAGACCGGTTTGAATCGAAGACATGGATTGGAACACTGTGTGATGCCTTTTTTGACAGGACCGGCTAGCTCAGTTGCAAGGGCGCTGGACAACAATAAGAGGATCGCGTGTTCGATCCACGGCCCGGTTACGTAAGTTGTACTGGTATTGGTAGCGTACTAGTGTCTAATGTCGTAATCCCCGTTCTTCTAATATAAGAAGGGCTGATGACAGTTGCTGACATAAGTGTGTGCACTAAGTACTGGTAAACAAGCTATCCCAGGATAAGTGTTTGTTGGTAAACAACAAAACAAAACAAACAAACATATGTTTTATATTATCCATGTATATATGGATATAGGGCATATATATATAGGACTAGGGCAGTTGCTGATTCTTAAACGCAAAGTAATATAAACCTACATATATATAAAGGTTTATATTACTTTGCGTTCAACAGTCAGCAACTGCCCTAGTGGTAAATGCTCTTAGTAATTTCTATTTCTTGAATTTAAATATGCGTTTGTTTTTATTGTGAGACTAGAAGTAATGAAGTATATTGAAAGTCCATAAACATTGTCAGGAAAGTAATTCATCTACCGTCATCTATTATTATATTATACCATGTAAGAAATACACACAACAAAACGCCGCCTAGGAACGGCCAGTGCAAAGTATTGCAGATTAAAACCTGATTGATGTTAAATATAATCTATTAATTAAAGAATTTGTGTAATAAAAAGTCAGAACTTAACCTCGCTATACAAAACTCGCTCGACCTTTCGCGTTGTTTATTTGTTTGTTTTACAACGATGGTTTTAATATTTGTCTGAACATGTAGAGAGATCGGCGATTATCAAATTAGTACCACAGATAAACCATTTCTTAAAGAGTATTCACGCAACTCGCCCACATGGTTAACATGTGTGAAGCTAATCCAAAGACCTGATGTAAGATAATAGATTGCCGCAACAATATCGTATTTATATTGTCTTTAAAGCAATCTCATATTTAACCTGTAACGCGTAAACGGTGCATACAGGCTTGTCTTATTCAAGGAATGCCGAGTCATCGTAAACTACTTTATTTTTAATCGTTGTATTCAATTCATTATAAATGAGTCGGTACTTCCCATTAATTAAAGACAATACATTTAAAATGATACGTTTGGGTATGGGATCGGCTAAAATGTTTATATTTCGCTGTAAGTATTAATACGAACAAGGAAAAACACAAACTGTGGTTCAACTTAACACAATTGATACATTAATATTAACAAATTGTTATTTAAATAAGTTAATCTCAAATATGTTATAACTGCAGTCCCGGATTACCCATTACTAATTTAGTCAGAGTAGGAATCTGATTATTGGCCCCGCGACTTTTGGGGGCCCCATGAGAACATGACGAAAGCTTTTTTTTATTATTGAGACTTATCTAATGACTTGAAAAAGCCAATTATTTTATATCAATCTTTTGTTCCGATTAAAGGCTTGACATTGTTCTACCAAGTGACAATCAATTATTATTTGCAAAACCGTATGGTTATACCTATAACAGAACATTGTAACATGTTATGTCTTGCAAACCTTGGCACTGGTAGGCTAATTTAAACGAGTTAAATCGACAGGGCACTGGCGTTCTAGTAGGCAATTGGCAGACTAGGGGCCTGGGGCGTGGGTCCAAAAAGTTTCACCGCCTATTGGCTCCCACGTGCTTAATTTATTTTATTCTGTGAAAATGGCATCTAATCGTAAGGATTGATTTAAAGATGAACCTGTTATGCATGATTTTTCGTGTGGTTCTCGCAAAGAGGAACACTTAAACATAAAGGCAGTGCACTTCTGTAAGACATGTTTAAAGCACTGCTGTAAGGAGTGCCTGAAAACACACACAAAGGGGTTCAAACGGCACAAAGTATATGACCGAAAAGACATGAAATAAGGCCAGAGTCCGGTTTGAAGCCATTAAATAATACAACTGTCAAAACCCTCAACACACATAAACAAAGTTTTCTTGCATATCTTTTTTTAACAAACATTTAAACCGACATGTAAAAAGCTAAAGAAAGACAACAATTACGCAATTGGCTTAAAAGATTGTATATCTAGTAATTTCTACCACACATAACATTCTCGTGACACAGACCTTATTTACATCTTAAATTTTGGAATACAATAACAACTAAAAATCAAAGCGCTGAAGGCACTGAAGTTGTTCGCTATTGCATAACTTTTGATGCAACTCATTTTTCAAAATTAAGTTATAGCTTTTTAAATCGCAAATTTGAAATAAACACAACCCATTCAAATTTATAAAGAGTGTATCTGAACGCACATGTCGAGATGTGTGTGCACTGTTTATCATCCTATTGATGTTATAGAGATAACTTAGACAAAATTAACAACAGCATGTCCCTTTTTAGACGTCCTGAAAGCATAGACAATATTATGAAAATTGTATAATGAGAACCAGTTAATATAAAATAAAATTTGCTATCACCATCATATTAAATGAATATTGTTGGAATATCGAGACCTATCACACTAAGAATATAATGTCATGATGGAAATTCCCTTTATAAAACTATTTTTTCACACCATATAAAAGATCAAACTATACAAGAAGATAATTAATGAAAAAACATGAAAATAAATAAATAAATCTGCGAGCAATACTTTTGATTCACGAATTAGGTAGTCATAAAGATCGGTATAGAACACGGATGCGCTTTTTCGGGGTAACTGTTTTACCCAGCTTTACACCTTAAATGACCTAAACATAACGCGAGCAGACCCGAATGAATACATTCGAATATTTCAATGGCTGATTCGAGAGAGCTTTGGCCAAATCACTTTATCTGTGCACAGCGTAGAGGATGTAATACAAATGGCGGCCAAGTTACAATTACGCGTAAAAATCCATCTAGCTGAATTTCATGGTCTGTTATCGTCAGGGGAAAACATAATGGTATATCGATAAACGTTGATTACATAGTTTTGCTTTCAAGATGAGAAAATAAAAAACTACCGAAAAAGTAGTGTCACGTTAAGAGGGAAATTGTTTAATTATCTAACCACAAATGTGTGCCGTACTCGGTCAGCCCGTCTGGAAATCGTTCCTGAACATAGGCTACCCTTATTTTGTCAGTTTGCTATTAATAACACAGTTTGAATACAATTTTATATTGAAAAGCATTATGATAAAATGTTTTATTTACAATACGCAATGAGATTGTAAAAGACCAGCGTCATGCGAAAATGGGTTTTATGCCATATGCGGCCCTTATAGCTATAGCCCAGCCTGCGCATCTCGCAGTCTGGTCAGGCGATGCATTATGAGACCATTAAACCTTGCGTGATTGTATAGCGGACAGCGTCGCCTCTGACCAGACTGCCCAATTGCGCAGGCTGGGCTTGAGGTACGCTGGCCGAAACACCATAAGACCCATTTTCGCATGACATGGCTATAAAAGTGTGATTTCACTTCTTTATATTGAAGGTGTCGAAAGAAAACTGCATGTTAATCAAAAAAAGACAAACTATATATTTCGATGGAGAAGAAATAAACTCGTTAAAAGCCATGTGAAGACACATAACCACCGTAGTATTTTTTTTCTACGAACACTATTGTGTGGTTTGACTATAATAACACATATTTCATGTGTGTGTGTGTGTGTGTGTGTGTGTGTGCGTGCGTGCGTGCGTGCGTGCGTGCGTGCGTGTGTGTGTGTGTGTGTGTTTATGAGGTCCCTCCGCGTCTGAGGCTGCATAATGTGAGGACCCGGAGTGTGTACCAGCACTCCTACTTAATGTAGCTTAGACTCACGAAAGTTGGGACGAATTTTGAATGAAAGCTGCAATTTCCAGCTATTTATTTTTTACTGAAAGATTTTTTATTTTGAGGTGGTCTTGTGCTGTGGGGGAAACCGGAGTACCCGGAGGAAACTCCACCTGTCCGGTATGGTTACCCCCAACCAAACTCACATGCGCCGGGAACGGGAATCGAACCCGGGTCGCCTAGGTGAGAAGCGAGTGTCAGGAATCGGCTGTTTTTCAGGTTGCTTATAAATAGCCTCAGCTGCTGTGCTGCGCGCGCGCATGTGTGTATTTCATTAACGCTGCGTCTTCGCGAATGCTGATCTGCACTTTTGACCTTTAAGGAGAGCTGTGTTATGCGATTTTAACGTAACACGCAGTGGACTATTTTCATGACGCAAACATGTTATGTAAAGATTAACTCTTCCGCGCCGCGCAGTTGTTTTATTTTCCCTGATTTATTATTAGCCTCAGATTGTGAATGACCTGCGCTGCGCAAAAATACTACGTTTCTGACGTAGCATATAGTGGACTATTTTATCATTCATAAAATTACTCTTCCGCGACACGTATAGTTAAACAATTGTGTTTTTTTTTACTTTTTCTTTATACGATCCGTTTACAATTATTCCATTTAACACGATATTCATATTATGTTTCAATTTGTAAATGAATGTAGTTCAAGAACTTAAACCGCGCCGCAACTCTCTTTTGTTTGCGCGTATGCTGATAGTTCATAGGTTTTCAATCCTTAAGGCACTCTTGGTTGAAATTAGTGGTAGTAACCTTAGTTGTCCGCAAACGAACAACTTATAAACATCGCTCAGCTTGTTGCTATGAGAAATCACAACATAATAGTAACTACTCAGTACCAGGGGCGGATCCGGGATTTCTGGTTAGGGGGGATTATTGTAAGATCTGCTTGGGGTCTAGGGGCCGCAAGGGCATGATGGGTGCTGGGCAAAGCCCTACTAGGGGGTCCAGGGGGGGGGCGAAGCATTCCTGTAAGCTCCACGATTTTAGTGATTTTGAAGGCTTTGACAACCTGTTCTCGAGCATGTCACGCCTTATGTACTTTCATCAAAGTACCTTCTTATAATGCCAAAAAGGTGAAGGGATAATGGTGATTTCTTCAGATAAGTGGTATAAGAGTATAAAAAAGAGAATATGAAATGGAAAGTTTTACCGTCTTCCTACAGTTTTAGGATAAAAGCTTGTCAAAGTCTACAGCATTTTCGCTCGTTTTGGCGTTGGCGCACCCCTCTTTGTTGACATAAAATTCAGCGAAAAGAGAATCAATGTGCAACAAGAGGGATACATCAGAATCGCAAAGTTCGACTTGAAAAACCGGGCGACAGAGAGTCTTAAGTTGTGGCTCATATATGGCCGATATAAAATGTCATGTCTAACAAAGTGTTACCTACCTACCTCGTATTCAGGTAGGGCAGGTGCCAGTTTCTTTAAAAAGCGAGTATGTTTACTAAACGCCGTTATATATTACTGAAATACTGTTGAAAATGGTCTAGATTCCAAACACACACGCCTTTAACTATAATAAGGTAGTATGATCACATGAACAATACCGCAGTAATTCAGAATCACCATTGCAGAAAAGACCATGTTCTTTTTTATGTGGGCTTATGCTTTACACCTAATTCCTGGACAGATCCCGGTACAACCAATTGTAGTCACTTTACTTAAATTGACACTTCGTTGAACAAATATAACCATTAACCAGTAAACATTTTACACAACCATGTAAGGCTTTGCCGAATAAATTTCAAGACAGACTTTACACTTTTAGACATTGAAATACTTACAAAGACAATATATGTCAAGAATGTTTCAAAATGTGATTAAATGTGTACTTTCTCTGTTTACAAATTAATATATCATTTATATACAATAGCTTGGTGAAACTTCCATTTTTATCATGACGGAAAGGGATCTAGCAATCCCCTGGTGCATAGTTTGTACAAAACAAAATACAATGTGATCTCTACAGAAGGAGGAACAGTTCAATATGCCAAATTGTCGCCGCTGGGTTGTGGCCAGCTTTGGCCGAAGTTGAATACCATTTGTAGAAGATAATTCGTCGATGATATATCTCAAATACGAGAGTTTTGGGCCTTCCAGTGTCAGAGGAGTTTGGTGTAAGCATGTGTGCTATACAAGTATGATCACTTTGGGCGTGCCCATTTTGAATACCAAAGGCGTTATAGAAAACTCTACTACAACCGACTATATTTTATCATCGTTGGACAAATACAAATAAAATATCGATATGTATTTGGCGCCGCACTAAAGTGCTGCTGTTCATATGGACTGTGACATCAGCTTTAACATCATATTGTACCACTCTATGTCTGCAACAATTTGCCAATTACTGATCTGATAACAAACAATGCCTTGGATCATATTTGTATGCACAGTAGGGCTCAATTGGTCATTGTCGGCTCTGGTACTTCTAAAAAGTATCCTGGGTACTCATAAGTATACTACACAGTACCCGGAGAACGGAAAATATACTAAAAACTACCCTGGAGTATGGCTTACTTAACTGACCTACCAAACTCTCTGAGTCTCTGCTGAAGTCTGCATTATCTTCTGAGCCAGTATTATCAGGTTACAGACAGCGTCCTAGAAAAATGGATGTAAACGTATTACTTCAAAATTGCACCTCCAAATGTAATACACCACTGAGACTCCCATTAATTTTCAGCTATTAAATTCAACTTCATAGGTTGGCTTTAGAATGAAGGTTGTATATGTTTCTCACTGTTGTACCCATATTTTGTTTTTGCAATTAAGGAAACAAACATGCTAAAGGCCCTATGGGCACGTTTCACTGTCCACATTACACAGGCTAAATGGCGGACTGAACATAAAAATAAAGAGTGCATTCTTCTTCCTGTTAAATTGCAATGCCTCTCTGGAGCAACGGTGTATTGGTTTCCAAATAAGGATAACATGCAGAAGTAAGTTAAATCTTGATTTTTGGCCTGCAATTAGTAAATTAGAGTTGATAAATTATCTTGAAGCATTTTTCAGTGAATGTATAGCAGTTAACATGCTCTTATAGCTTGTTATGTTTATGATATGATTTCATGACGGAATGATTCTATAGGGGAAAAGCACTTACCGATATGAGCACCGTGTATACTGACCTATGTATAGTATATATTCAGCGAACCACTTATGTGGTATGAAGTTTTTATTTATCACTCATACACAGAATAAAGACGCACTCGGGACTGACCAAGATATCAAGAGACGAAAAAATCAAAGAATCCATGCGCAACAAAACAATATATGAACAGAATCGTTGTCTGCACGTGACGGTTCTTACCTGTGCAAGGTCAGACTTTTTCGTCTGTGCGGAACATGTTTATTGTCTATACAAATACTACACCAATACGCACAGAGAAAAAATGTCATAGTATGAAATATATTGAAACATTTCGTCGAAAAACTGAGAAATTGCACTTGTTATGCACGATTTTCCTCATCGATTATTCGCAATGATTACTTTTTTTTATATCAAGCATGTAATTGTGAAAGACAGAGATTTGAAATTATTCACTTATTACAATGCATTGTTTGTTTTTTATGATAATCGCATTCAATTCTTAAACTTATACGTTTTGATATATTACCAAGAAAACAACGAAATGTATGAGTCGCATTATGCGAACATTGGTCTTATGCCACATGCGGTCAGCATAGTTCAAGACCAGCCTGTGCGATTCAACAGCTACCTTGTCCGCTTTAAAGTCACGCATGTTTTCGCGGTCTCAGTAGCGTTCATGGTAGTTCCTGGCCAGACTGCGTTTATGCGCAGGCTGGTCTGTAGTTACGCTTGCCGCATATTGCCTAAAAAACATTTTTTCTACGACGCTACTCAATTAAAAAAAGAACAGTGATACTTTACATAAAATTGTAATGTGACTCTGGAGGCCGTTTCATCACCGGTGGTACGCTTAAACTTGCGTTAATACAAACGCTACTTGCAAACGGTGTTTGTTAAAAAAAAATCGTAGATAACGATTATACAAATTACATACATAAATAAACGATTGGGTAAAAACACCAGTATATTAGCATAATGTTTCTAAAATCGACGATGAACGGAGACGTTATTAAACCATTGCACTCCGGGGGTTTAGGAGCTGATATTTCTTAAAGCGGTCGTTTTGGAACTTATATTTATTTTGACTGCAAACTCTCAATTTACACTCCTAATAAAAGGAAAGTCGGGCATAATAAATGCTACGTAGATCGAGTTAGAAACTGGCAAACGTGCACATTTTCAGCAATTTACTGAAGCAATTGTCTCCCTCATTTCTGTTTGAAGGCACCCTCGACGAAACAGCCGTTACATTTAAAAACCCTTATCGTTATTCATCATCCACCTATATACCATCTTCTATAAATACGGTAATACAAAATGATCGATCGTGGTATAAATCGTTAATTCGTAAAACATCATGCCAACTAGATCGACAGAAATGATTATCCATTATTCTGGGAAGTCCACCCAGCCAACATTCGGGCAATTAAGGAATAATAAGGTTATATATAAACACAACAATTTTTTAATATAAAGTTACTGCAAAGTTGTTTTAGAGAAATCTATTTAACCTTTTATATTTCCTGTATTGAACTGTAATATGATAACCTTCAAATGTGTATTTCTTAAATGCGAGTACAAGTCTGAAAAAGGTCTACATTTCATTTGGACAAATGATAAAATGTGACCTATAGTGTACACACTTTTTCTTTCAATTTGACTTACATAAAACAACATTTGCAAGTTTCTAACTCGATCTACGTAGCATTGGGATAAATATATATTGATTAGGTTTCATGACTAATGAACTATTCATGGCCGTTCTACAGTGTGCATAAGCTCGTTCGTCAATTTGGCCCAGGTTTGGGCCCAGATTGAACGAGTTTCGATCTTTGTCTAGATATCATTTGGAAAAAGGTTGATACATAGTTTGATACAACTAATGTGAATTTAACAGTGTTAACAAGCACTCAACCATTTGAGTGACCCAGTTTTGAACTTCGTAAAGCTACGTTTATGATAGATGTTCTGATCAACTGTCATTAGGATTGAGGTACAAATTCACATAAAGCGTCCATTTTTTTCATAGCCGCCAGTCGAGGAAAGTGGCCAAAGTGGTTCCTGTAGGCAGGTGCCAGCTGTTCTGAGGTGACCACATTTTAGATGGTTGGTCATATGAAAGTATCATTTTCATTCAAAGAACCAGACACCAACAGCTTTATTTGTACACAACATTTGTACACAAACAACACACAAAAATCATGGTCATTCAAAAAAAGCGTAGAACAATTAATCTTAAATAAGTACATGGTTGTGAATAATTGGTTCATAAATATTGATCATACGTGCCGTAGTTACGGTGGACCACTAATAAAACAGATCATTCAACAAACTTTATTCCGTTTAAATTTCCGCTTCGAATTCACATTTCTATTCGACTCATAGTTCTCACAATCACATTCTGCACTTGCGAACGCCCAACACATAACTGACGGAGTTTTCTAAAATAAATGTGTTGTGAGTCTATTATATTTTCCCAAATCGTACTATTTGCTTGATAAAATGGAAAAATCGAAGTTTATAAACTTAATACCAAAATTGACATTGTCCTCTCATGTTCAGAGAGAAGAGAAACTGCAAGAAATGAAAGAATATTTAAACAAATTACACTTAATGAAATTGAAGGCGAGTACCATTTTTTCGAATTTGTCCCTTAAATGACAATTTAAGAAATACACTTATACCTGGTGTTCACATAACAAGACCATGTATGTTTAAATGTTCACAATTATTAAATGAGACCAGACAATCAATATTTATACGTCTTGCAAATGTGTGCATTAAAGCATTACAACTTAGAGTCGATAATATATAGATTAATGATAGAATATATGTTGATCCCAAAATGTAATTTTCTATATAATATATAACTTCATAATAGCTTTTTAATCAAATTGAATTTGAAACAATCACTAAACTTTGCTAAAACAGTGCTTGCCTTCTCATGCGATCCTAACATTCACACGAATATTCAATATATTTGTAAAATATGCACAACATTTAATGCGTACTGTTTCTTTCACAAGTTCCTTTTGTTATTCTTTCTAGTTATTTTTTATTATTTTTTTGTTAATATGATGCATGTGTATTATGTAGTCTTTTTGCGTATATATTTGGCGATGAGCTGTATATGCTTTTGTAATTAATACACTTTCTGTTTTGTTCTCTTCTATAACACCTCTTTCTCAACAGTCTTTTTTTTCGGATTTCGTTGCTTTCAGTTTGATATCGTGCTGATGTTCCTCCAAATCTTCTTATCGATCGTGATGTTCTTTGTATCTTTGTTCAACCCAATACTATAGGCAATTAAGCTATTCTACTTAAAAGTAAAAACATGCATTTATTAAAACCAAAGCACTCTATGCATCTAAATCATTACTAAGTCCCACAATGCAAACACTGTCAGATGCGAGTGATGGCATTCAAGTGTCCCTTTAATGTTGCCACAAATGCAAACATTTGCCTAGTCAGTTGACTTGGGTATTTCATAATTACATTTGTTGTGAGCCGGTGGTATATTGTACCACACATCTTCACCTCTTTCCCTTTGAAGTTGGATGTATGATTTGCCATGGCCCTCGCAACATATGTCAAATAAACGAGAACTTTTCCATCGTGCTTCTTTAGTTCCTTACGATTCTCAAACATGTAGTAAAACATCAACGAACCTTGGGTAGGACATCGAAACGCAAGCTTATCTGAAGAAACGATTTTAACCCAAACTAATACATAGCTAATACATAACTTATGTAATATTTACGTACATGTATTTAAGTGCTAGAAAGTATTATTTTAATTAGTTTACATTGCCACTTCCAGTTATTACATATAAAACAACAAACATACATACGTGGTTGAACCGAATACATGTCGAGGAAACCCTTAGGACAGTCAACTGGGGCCACGTCAAAAGGAATGTTGGGCATAGCTTCAAAATCACCCCCACCAGCAGCTCCACTAAAACTCCCACCAGCATCGCTTTCGTCGTCGGCATCGTCGTCATCAGAATCAGAAAGATTGAAAGGATTGTCGTCGCCTGACCAGAGAAATGAGTGGAAAAAATAAACATTTCAAAACATAATATATAACCTTACGACAGTTCGATTTAGTGTTAATACTTAAATACTTGCTCACAGCACAATAAAAGCTGCTAGTTCGCAATTCAATGTCCACGTTGATATTTGTTATTAAACTCGATATTAAACCTGCCTTTGAACTGCACGCTGGTTGCAATATGTATGGCCGCGGTCGCGCCCCTAATGTCGTCTGTATTCTTACAAGTAAAAGAATCCTCATTCAACAAAGTAATAACCGAATCGTCGTACCATGGACGCTTGTGGGTTGCACGCGATTTATCCTTTAAACAAAAACAAACACGTCGTTTAACTTATAACAATCATTGAACATATGTTCGTATCAACAGACTACGACAGAGAGTGTATATAATTGAAAAACTCACATGAATATGGGATAACATTATTTATAAATATGTGTCGATACATTCATACAAAACATGCTTATAGCTGTATTTCAAATGTAAATGATTGTTGAAATACGCGTATACATCATGATACTGTAGTGCTACCGCTAATACCAGAAAGTCGGTAGAGCTGTATGGTAATTGTTTTGTCAATCGATTTTACATCTATGCCCCAACGGTTGGTGAATGTACAAGTACCCATTTGTGATAGCTGTAGTTCAATTATGTGTTAATGTAAACTGTTTTGCAAATTAATACATAAATTAGGGTATCCACACTGGTAAATGGAGTAAGATATTCTTAATGCGAAACACTAACCTTTCTTGTTTTACATTCCGATTTAGGTCCGTCGTTTATTGTCGGCTCACAAACATCTACACCAAGACCCTCGTCGAGCTTTTGTAGATTTGCATTTATTGTTGAAGTGTTTCCTTTTTGGGCTTTTGTGCGACATGCCTTAAAATCGAAATCTTTGGTAAACCATATACCATAAAACAAATACATTTCTATAAAACAAAAGAGCAGTTAAATACATTTATTATGATTTAAATTGTGTTAATGCACATCGGGTTTTATTTCATTATAAGTACAGAGTTTAATTATATTCATTATACAACAACAACGTGGGTGCGGGCCTAATATTGCAGGAAGTTTTGTACTCTTTTCAGTTCATCAACAAGGAAAATACGATTTTAAAATCTGGTTGCTATGGCAACCGTACGCTTAAAAACCAGCATTCTTCGAAAATCGTCTTGTCAGAGATCGACTGCTTGATTTTTGAAATGTGTAACATGCCCACCTGAAATTATAAAGGGTAACCGTCAACAAAACCCTCAAAATTATTTTATCGTATTGCAAATCAATCTCACAGAAATGTTCTTTGTGTGAACGCATACTTGAAAAGTAAAAACATATCATTATTTCCACAGAAGCTTTGCAGTTTACAATTAAATGACCTTATTCAATACTTTGAAAATCTCCTTATCCAAAACTGATGGTCGGATTAAAAAAAAAACAAAAAAAACACATAAATATTTAAATGGTGATCATTTACCGACTTTATCAAAAGTATTTTGATTCGTAATAAACCATTCCCTTCAAAGTAAGTTACCATTTTCCTTACATGTCTAAACAGATAATCGTGTTTTGAAATTGAACATCTTCACTTGGAGACCGTTTACCAAATTCTTAATGTTTATTTTCTTTTGTTAAAAACATGGCCACCTAGGGGAGGCTTGGTTTTCTGCATAAAGCTATTTATAACACTTAATATATTACAATATTATTTAGCACAAACGGGTAGATAACAGTTAGTAGTGCAGAAAAGTGAAAAAAAATTAGGCATTATGACATAGTGTTAGATCATTTGTTATTATATCACTGATATCAGCGAAATTGGAATTTATCGTTTTCTTATCAGATATAACATAATTGTGGCATCACATGCAATGTGTAAATAATATTTAAATATGAAATATGTAGTTTTCATACAACGGAATAATTGCGTAATTGGCATTTAAGAACTTCAAGCTACCAACAAAATATTTGGTATTGTTGTATGAAAGAGGTGGTCGTGTTCACATGAATAAAAAACTATGACGAAATGGTTTAATAAAAACTACACTGTCAGTTATGAGTTTGCTGTATATGAGTTTATTATTACCTGAATAAAGCACAGCTTCGGGTGCCTTTTAGCACACCGGTATCCATGCATATAAAAAGATCATTGACAGATACCGCCTCTCCGTCCGACCCCAACACAGTCTGGTCATACACGTAAACATTTGTCGTACCAGGTAACAGAACCTCTTTGCCATGTGAGCTTATCACAAACACGAAGCAATCGCAGGGTTTGGAACATGCTTAAAAAATCGAATTATCATGTTGATAAATAAATATATGATATAGATTACAGAACACAATTAGTGTGGCTGGGCTCGAGTTTATAAAATGTCTTTAAAATGAAGCAAACATTAAAACATACCCCGGAGAGCTAAATGAAAACAAATCAATGCATGTCAATTTTAGGATGAATATTTTCCCCGCAAACACTTTCAGTAAATACCACAATGATACTTAAATGATTTATAAATAAAATGGCTGCTCTGGATAAACATACGGACACCTTTTACCTATATTAAAATTTGATACTGATCTAAAACTAAAACGATACAGACACGCTTATGAAGGTTGCTTCCGGTGCGAAGACGTGAATGGTGATAGTAAAACCGTAGTTTCAAGTCGCAAGTAAATTATTGTGATAGCCTTCATGATATTGGACGTTATGGGTTTAAATCTAGGCTAAAGAGTGTAAAGAAATTTAAAGACATTTCTGGAATTGTGTGTTTTTTGTACCTTACTTTACCTACTATATAATTGACAAAACCTAGACCGGTCGCCCGGACAAACGGACGGACAATGGTAACATGCTTTTCCGTATCAAAACAAACCCAATGACGTTAATTGTGATGTAACTTGGGAAGTAAGTTAAAATAACACATTAATGGATTGTACACATCATATTTTTTCACATGGCGTTATATTAGGGTTTTTAACAAGAATTTCAGAGCATGTATTCCAATTATGTTTATTGTATTTAATATGTTTTATATTTAAGTAGTTAATATTATTAACTCTTGAATTTGGTATAAGTAATAACCAACACAATATGTACCGCTTTGTAGTTCCTCCTTTATCTCACGAGCTTTCAGATTCAAACGAGGAGTCACATGAAAACCAAGTTCTCCAAACATCCAACACATCTGCTTGTAATCTTTCGTTGCACCTTGTCTTTTCCCGTCTGGGTCATCTTTGAATACTTTGTTGACAACAATAAGTACTCGTTTCTTTGTTATGCTGAAAACAAAAGAGCTGTATGCGAAAAAAAAAGAACTTCGAAGACAGTATTGAAAAAAGCTTTTCTTTTCGTTAATAGTTTGACATCCGACCATATGTTTCATGGAAAAAAAGATATATACATGTATAACTAGTACGACAAACTGCCTTGTACTGCGTTAGTCACTTTTTTTTTATTTTTTACAAACAACAATGAAACGTTTGTATCTTTCCCAAACGCACTTTCAGTAAAATTATTCTTAAATCCTTTGGTCGATTTCTTAGAAGATTTTCAGATAAAACCCTACAACGGTCATCCTTTTCATCGTATTAAAATCAGACTGCAAACTTCTGACCGTAACAATGTGACCATAGTGCTGTGCACTTAATAGACTGGTACGCTACCACTGCCTGGCAATGCCTTTAAATACTTAATTCGCTGCAAGAAAGGCATTGCCAACATGAAGCACCTGTGAATGTTTATTTATAGTTAATATTTTTAAGCCGACTTAATTAAATTGTTCAAATTATAAAATTGCGATTCGTATCATACGGATATGCTTTTTTTTCGACATGTATTTTGCTGGTTGATATGGTCGGAATTATGTTTACAACTAAGGGTTAAACGTGTATCGAAAAATGTCCGCTTTCTCTGTTTTGTAAAAACCTTAAACTTACACGCGTTCGGCTCCTCATTGACAAAGTGGGGTTGGGTCGGGTACAGGAATAATACAATAGTAGTGCAAACATATTGCTAAAGTGTAACGTTAAACATTTGTATCGTTACATTTCCTAAGCTTCGTCTAAATCTTATGTAGCGAAATATATTGTAACCACAGTGGTCATGGGTATTTGTAGTTTTTGAAATTGTGATTAATCCCTTTTATGACATAGTAAATTGACGTGTTTATTGAACACGACCTGTTATCTCTGGCGCAAAATAAGATGCATTAATAAACGAGCCAACGATATTTTCAATATTGCGTTAATGGCCTGATGGTCTAGATAAGTCAACAATATAGAAGATGAGTAGCTCTAATATGGGTCGTTTTACAATAGTATGTATTTTTAAATTGGGTAGTATGAAGCGATTCAGAGAAAAGTGCTTCTTATAAAACTTAACAGAAACATACTATGACAGCGCATATTAACATGAGGATATTAATCGTTTCAAATATAGAAAAATTAAAGTTACCAAAACCATATTCCGCAAGATACTTCTTTCTCACTAAATACATTCTCCGGGATCATTTGCAAAGAAAAAAACAGTCAGTATGTCAGAAAATCAAAACCGTTTGATTTACAAGTTGGCTCTGTGCAAATTATTGATCTGAGATCTCCGGTTTTTACTTATCGACAGACGTTTAATCAATTCGCCCCGTAGTTAAAGATATTTGCTACAAGTAAAACAAAAAACAAGTTAGCGCTCTTTACATCTCTTCAGAGTTTTATCATTCCCACATTTGACCTTTGGTATATGAAGATATGGCGATGAGGGGAATAAGACGGAAAGGAGGTGCTATGCATAGACTGTATGCATAAATACTGTTCTTAAATCTATAAAATGAAGGTTTATAATGCAAGGTCGTTTTTACCTAGTCTTTATTTACATCAGAACATACCGGGATTGATAACTTTAATCTGATATCAGTTTTCTTATTTATAAAACAAAAGGCACATTGTGATAGGTGCATAGCTGGTACATAGTTGCATTGCGTAATACTCATTATAATCTTTCTCATATTCGGATATATGCGAATTGATTAATCTGGAATTTGTAATGCACTAATTTATCATTGAATAATTTATATGTGATATTTTATTTTGATAATTAAAATCAGCCCTATGATATCGTGACTTACTGGGCACTATTATGGGTATATTCCATATTTATTTTCATTGTATGCTGAATAATTACTACCCGTTTTCTGACTTTAACCCCAATATATATTTCTTAAACATCCATATACTTTAGCAGGTAAAATATCATGGGAATTATCTTCCAGATTTATATTTATTATATATATACTATCTGATCATTATCGGCATATATCGTCAATGTTATACCATCTTGACTAAGCGTGCACTCCCTTTGATCCATGTGACACTGCACAGACAGACTCGATGCATGTTGACATAACGGTGTTTCAGGTCGCAGGATATTGACAGGGTCTTTACCAGACCGCTTTGTGTAAAGAATCCAGGCTTGATAAGTTGAGAGGGAAGCTCGTATATCTGTTTTGTAATGTTACATCTAAAACTTAGCCATTCTTTGATGTTTCGATAGGGAAACATGTGTTTCATATCGGTATATGGTGAACAAGCAATCTCCGAATATGGTGATGGAGCTCCCGGAAGTCTCCGAATTTGTTAAGGGGTATAATTAGAACTTGATGCTGGGGCTTATTCCAGAATTCGAAAACAAGTGGGTTGTGGTCTCAGATGATCGAAATATATTTTTTGGGGGGATGTGAGGAGGAATTGTACAGTAAGATGATATTAATATTCTATGGTTATTTTTTGTATAAATATTTAATTTTAAAATTATATTTGCATTTTTTCTTAAAGTGCTCTTTGGTAAATTAATTTATACATTTAGTTTGAGTGAAAGTCTGATTAATTAATTCTGTAACAAGGGTAAGTAAAAACCATACAGTCATTTGTGAAGAATTCACATAACTTTTAAAGAGGACCTCATATGGATCGTATCAACGTAATTTCATAAAATTTAACACATTTTCCAAACTATCAATGATGTTAAGTTTCATCAATATTGACCTAGTAATTTATGAGTTGTCGTCAACGTGCTTACACCATACCATAATAGCTCTCGAGACGTACGCATTCTTTGAATAACTTTTAGGGTGGACCATATAATAATAATCGATGGTAAGTTCATTCAGTGGCTGAAGAGAGGATATTTGAATTGTTAGCTTTCAGAATCCTATTTTAGCTCCTGCGACTCATGTATTAATTCTGAGCCGCTTCATAAGCATTGTTTTTGTTGTTTCGGACGAGAATTAGCTCAGAAATTTCACTACGAAACTTATGATCGGCTCTTGTGAATGAAAAACAAAATGGAACTAACTAATTTATATACATTTTGAGAAGACTGCCTATGGATCATCTCTTCTTAGTTTAACATAATTCTACTCAGTGGTTAAGACGAGATGTTGTATGAAAAATCAATGTCAAAAACATATTTTTGCACCAGTAACATATACTTATAAACATGTATATAAGTTTGTAGAGGACCGCCAAACATACATTCCTGAGAAATTACATCACAATTGGTCAGAAAGTTTCGAAGAAGATCTGACTTAAAACGTTTAAACTCTTGCTACATACGTATTCGACAGAGCGGAACTTCAGATATAAATTAAAATCAAACCATCCAATAATAATCAACGTTGATAAGTGTAATCAAATACCACTCATTACAATACGTGGAGCTGTTGTTTGCAAATTTCACATTCAAACACATGTTAAGTTTCCGTATGCAACGCACTATTTCTGTTTAATGCCAAAGACCTTACAAGCTTGTATCTCTCAAATGTAAATGTACAATATCGTATTAATGTTATCGTATAAGCCATTGTGTTCAAGTCAATATATAAAATGTAATTATCACAAATCTACGGTTCTCAAAGAATAAGTTTGACTTTTGTACGTTTTATATTGTATTTTAATTTTCTTAGTTTGTCAATAATGATTACAGGAAAATAAAAGTAAGTCAACTTCACAATACCTGTCTTGGATAGGAGAACACACAGTGCCGCTTAACTGTTTGTGCTTTTTGAATAAGGTTTTCGCTGGTGCATCTACTTGTATTTCACATTTCTGTCTTAAATCCTCCGTGTATTTTGACGCCGGAAATTCCTTAATTTCTCCTCTTCCAAATGTGGTATGATAACGAAACAATTGCTTATGGACATGGTTACATTGTTCACAATAAAAGCGGACACATGATTTACAATAAATTGAGGCACATTTTGCAATGCTGTCCCTATCTTCACATGCTGCGCATATAAAGTCCATTTCGTCTTCAGAACTATTATCAAGTACATACGTAGAACATGTCGGCATTGTGTTGATTGATTGGTGAAAATAAGTTAGTGCAATATTTCTGTTTTCGTTTTAAATCAGTAAAAAAAAAAACAATTAAGCCTCGATGATGAAAACTGTAAAGGCAAAAAAGGTTAATATATTGTTGAATTTAAATGTAAACAAAATGAATGTTACCAGAAACTTGTTGTTATAAAATATAACAGCATGAACATACTAATATAAAGAACACTTATATTCTCAAATGCTCATGTTTAATTGAATAACATAATCCAAGTATAACGTCCAAGGTTTTAAACAACTGGATCGAGTGTATTGATTATTTTTAATTTATACATTTTTCACATTAAACACGAACGCTCCTAAAGTAAATTGAACAAACAAAAGTGTTTGTCGTTCTAGTTATAAGCGGCACAATGCTCTGTAACTATGCAAACGGTCACGTGAGTATACAATATACGGTATTAGATTACTTTAAACCTGTCTGAAAGAAATTTTATACTTGTGCATTGAATGACTAGGAAGTTTAAATCAAACAGGTAAACACTCTAGTCAGTGCCCTTATCAGACTATCAATATAATTATCTCTTTTCATGCTTTAAATATGGTTTGAGATAACTGACTTCTTTTAATTTTTCAACTCGGTTCTTAAATTAATAAATAAAAGGCGTTTGCTCCGAAAAATGAACATTCATTATCTGAACGATATTTTTCTTCTCGCCCGTGACCCAGCGAGCCAGATATACGGGTCCCAGGTGCATTCTATTTTAAACTATCCATCATATTACTTTTAAAAAAAGATTTAAGAGTTTTAACTTTTTTAACAGCAACAGTGGAAGCACATTGTGGTTGAAGCTGGGTAACGAACCCCTTTTGCCATGTTTTTTATATTCGCCTGCCTCTCGCCGTCTTGCGCTCGCGACCTCATGGCTTCTCGAAGATTACCTTCAATTCCACGTGCACCCTAGTTTAATAATTCCTGTATGCATAATCTAGAAAATAAAATAACAAGCAAACAGCTTCAATACTTTGAAGTGCATAACAAGATCACGTCGTCATGGTTAATTTTCGACCATTTTGTCACACATAAACACAAATTGAAAGCGTCAATACGTGACAAGTGTAGCCCATAACTTGATACTATAAAACCCATTGACAATCATACACATGAGACATGTAAACAATTGGGAAATCCCCAACGATCTGTGTATGTGTTCTTAGGAAGCATCGGTAAGTTATTTTTTCCTACAAATACGATTTTACGTGTAAATATCCGCATAGTTTGTGTTGTTTTAAAGTACATACAATATTTGAATTAAAGAATACGTAGCCGTTTATTAAGTTATATTCTAACATTCGACATGTATATTCGTCTTTTTAATTGTTCTGATTTTGAGGTCAATAGCTCAAATGTCAATGTTATAATTTGTTAAGTTAGTTTCAGCACGATATATCAAGAACGCTGTTACTTAAGACCACTCAAATTGGTGCCCTGTTTACACACGCGAAAAAGAAAGACGCCTATTGCTTTTAAGCTAAATAAAACAAAGGTCAATTTCAAGGCGTGTGACTTTATATTTGTACCGCATGGTTTCTAAAGAACGCTTTAAATTACATCTATCCGAATTTGAAGTCTGATTACGTCATTACCAGAAAAAAAAGACGCCTATCGACATTAAGATCAACTGAGCAATATCAAGGTCACTGGGGATTATAAAATGAACTTCATAGCATACTGATATATCGACAATAAATAAACTCAAAATCATACAATTAGGTACGTTGTTTACTAGGAACTAAAGAAAAACATCTTTTAACATTAAGGTCTACATGTCAAAGATACAGGACACATGGCTTGAAACAATTTTTCCTTTCGATTATCCAAATATTTGTTCAATTTTGAGTAACTTGCTTGACAGGACAATCACACAAAGAGTTCTACAAGGCTGTTATTACAATTATTAAGTATGTTGATGAGTAGATATCACGCCGTTTAGAATGGATATAACCACTGTCAAGCATTATTTGATAACCTATTGATAATATTCTAAACCCTGGTGTACATAATGAAAACCAGTTTTCATTCCACGGCAAATTGTTAACTTGAGTAGGACAATTTTGGGCTGATGTATTGACTGGAGACACAAACCTCATTTTTCAAGCTATTAAAATGTTGGGTCTATTGAAAAGTTTTCAAATATCTAAAAAGCAGCATAGTATTTTTGGGGTGTCTTATTTCCAATATACATATTCGTTTTATGTTTAATCTATCAAAAAGTATCAAAGAAGCGCTTGTAAGTGTGTGCCAAAGATTTACTAAAGATAAATTGATATATATATCACAGAACGTGCTTCTGTGTGTTAATAATTGTTTTCACATTCTATATTAAATTTATGAAATCAGTCTCAAGACAAATAATATGCTATAACCGTTTATTTATACTCGTAATTTTCATTATTTTGATTTAATATACGGTAAAAGTTTATAGACAACACTGTAATGCAAACATAATAATATGTATATTTATTACATGTATATATTTGTCATTCACATTTAATTGAAAGCGAGTATCGTTTTATCCTAAAGTGTCTCTTATTTCTTACCTAAGACGAAAATACATAAAAACTTACTTTTACAGATGGCCAACGATAACACAATTTAGAATCCTCATGTCCACAAAAAAGTGAAATGAAACACGTAGCAAAACGTAAATGCCATGCAAACAATTTAAGGGAAGAACTTATAAGTTATAAGTGATTAATCGATCAATGAATTCACTCATCACAAACTCTCGTAATTAGTTTTTATAGAACTACTATTATATCCATATTGTATATTATTAAATAAAATATTCTATATGTGCATACTTTTTTCTGTCTTAAGTATACATGTGATTCAGATTTACGTGTTTTGTCTTTCATACAGGTATCTGGTATAGATAACGGTACCTCTTACTCTGTTCAAATTGTAGATTAAAACCTATTGTCATTTTTAATATGTCAGAATCATATCCACATTAAAGTTTTTACATTCAATCAATTTATAAATAAACACTGACATTTTTAGATTTCACACTACTAACCAAGTTCAATACGATTAATAGGTTGCGTCCTCCTTTATCAAATAATATAAACAATAACCTGAGCTAGAAGTATGTTTATATCCACTATTGTAGACTAAAAGCTTTATTGTCAGCTTTATCGTTGAAATAAATGTTGTTTTTGTTGTTTAACAGTCAATATTATGACTTTTCCTGAACAGGTGGAAATTGGTTTGTATCCTTCAAGAATCACAGTGGGTCATTTTATTATTTCTCTTCCAAAGAACATTAGCTTCCCTAAAACAACTGATGTAAGACTTGATGCATTTCTGCATTTCAATGGGTCAGTCCATATACAATCTTAACATTAACAGTTTACAACATATATATAAAATTTCCACAAAAACTTTAAAATACATATTACTTTATAGAACATATAAAATATATAACTTATCTCTGTGCTTTTATGATTACATGTAGAATTTATGCAAATTTGCAAAGGAAAACTAAGCTCATTCAGGTGAGATTTTATTGGTTGCATACATGTACATGTATGAAAATTAAACACGATAATAAAAATGAACTTTATTAACACACAATTTACATAGCAATACAAATAAGGACATTCGCTTGACATTTTATTTCCTGCATCTTTTTATTGTTATCTATTTTTAATAAAAATTTACATAAAAGACAAATGTATACATCACAAATACGTGTACTTATACAGTCATACATTCACACAGACATACATACAGAAACAAATTACATCAAATACACCCTGTATATTTACAGATGGTCAAAAATCGAACAATGACCCCTCCAGTGCTCCAGGTGACAGGGGGTCTAGAGGTTCCAGAGGCTGGACATCCTGTCGAAGTGGCCTTACTGGACGGCGCAGAATTTCATTATTTTTTATCACACAATGTGCCTAATAGTCTTCATCATTGCGAACCTCCGGAAAGAATCTGATTACACACCGCTTCACGACCGCCTTTCTCGTAGGGCTTAAGGCCTGCTTACGTTTGTGGCCACCACCGTTGTAATTGAAATGGCCTCGGATATTGGCGTCCGTGAAGAGCTCGGGAAAAATGCGCTGCACCAATTTGGCGGCGAAATTTCCGGGGTTCGCCGACACCGCACGGATCGCCCTCAGCTCCTCATCCGAGATCAATAGCGTGGGTTCATCGATCTC